>KK120546.1:397694-440970 GCA_000611955.2 Stegodyphus mimosarum | reverse complement strand
AAACACGGACACACAAAGCCATAGTTATTTTTTCCATCTCTTATAACATGTTGCACTTCTAGTATTTCGAGCGATATATGTATAATTTACATAAATTTAACATACATACTTATAATTTGTATACTGCAAAAAAAAGGGGGCAGTTCCATATTTCCCGTTCAACTGGGCTGATTGACGGAATTCAGCTTGCGTTTTTCATGTCTCGAAAGTGTGACCTTAGCATATATATTAGATTTATATTTAGCATTGTTCTAAATTAGGTATTTTGACAGAAAACTGAACTTTTTAATGAAACTACATACCAATTTTTCTTCCATATTTCGATTCTACGACTCCAATTATGCCAGAATGCCAAGTTTTGCAAAAATCGCACGAGTAGTTTTTAAAAAATTAGCTCTTCAATGTTAATTGAATTTGGTATATATTTATTTATATATCTTTTTTTTTTTCATTTCAAAATTTAGATTCATTACAAATAAAATTTTCGCATTTTTTAGAATTTATTTTTTTTAATTTGTATTTTTAAATAACTTTTATAAGTTTTTCAAAAAAAAATTAATTATAACCTATAACATTTTTTCCATCATCTTAAAGAAGATATATTTCTAAGCATACCTACAAAAAATCAGAGTTTTTTTATTAAAATTCCCTAAGATACACGCGAATTTACATATTGGCGCGTTTTGAAGATTGGCATATTTGTTATAAGCGATAATAATGCCAAATGTGGTTTAGGCACTTCGTTAAAATTATTTGAAAGTATAAACGATGACATTTTTTCCGCTCCTGTGCAAAAAAAGAAACGCAAAATAGGTTGATATAAATTAAGAAGTTCGTTAAGTGAATTCTTCTTGGCGTACATTAAGAAAAACGTGCCGAGATAAATTTTTGAATTTCTCTGTAAATTTCATACCAAATTTTTAAAAATTTAATATTTAGTCATAATTTGAGTCGTAGATACGAAATATGGGAAACAAACGGCATGTCATTTCGGAAAAAGTCCTATTTTGTGTCAAAATACATATATTAAAACGATGCTATGTATAAATCTAATATATATCCTAAGTCGCGCATACGAGACATGAAAAACGCAAGTTGAATTTCGTCAATCGGCCCAGTAGAACGGGAGATATAAAACTGTCTCTCTTTTTTTCTCGCACTGTCCATCAGTATGTAACATATAGAAGAAAGCTGGGTCAGGAGGCTCTAAATTGCATAATGCCTTTCTCTATAAAGCGGTCCTTCCGGGAAATGCTAGTTGTGTTGTAACTGCTGTTAGTCATTGTTTCGTGCCTTTTTTTAAGAGTTGATTTGTTACAGGTTAGATTTTTTGTCCAACCTTCCCAAATTTATGGGGCTGGTTTCTTGAGTCGAGACGTATAAGCAGTCTACTTTACTCTCCATCAAGATGATATCCGACCTAAGATAGTTTATACAGACAAAATGGATTAAATCATCTCGATAACTAATTTTGTTGCATTATCTAGAGTATGTTGCACTTTTAGTGCTTCGAACGATGGGTGGACGTATAAATATTGGTGGTCAACCCACAGGTCTCAGGTATGGGGCAGAAAATTCAGCTGAAATATATCATTCACCGTAATCCAAGAACTCCATCAGTACTTTCATCCGATTGCAATGCGAAATATTCACCGTGTTTTATTTTCTGAGGTGCCTCTTTTATGGAATTTGTAATTTCATGAATTTGTCGACTTACTGTATCATTTGATAACGGAATATTGTTAAGTTCATTAGCGCTTTTTCGTTGAATAATGTTAAAACGATATCTTTAGCTGCTGGCAAAGGCTTTCTCCATTAATGTGAGGTTGTCTAATCTTGGCAGTCTTAGGCTTAAAAGGTAGCTTATTAGCTTCCAAAGCTTTTTCACTTGGAGTAACAAAACCTTTCATTACTTATGTACTATTTTTGAACTCCGATAGTTCCTCTTAAAATTTATCCTTTAAACTGGCATGCTTAGATTCAAGATGTCTTTTAAGAAACGATGGTTTCATACTTTGGTTGGCTAATAGTTCATCGCAAAACACACCGAGGTAGAGGGTCCATTTCATCTCCATTCCAAGTAAACCCAAATGACAAATAACGTTCATTATATTTCCTATCAACAATTTTCCTTTTCTTTATAATATTCTTAGTGGTAGTAGATTGTCCTGAATCCATCACCTGTGAATCATCATTTTGCCGCTTAGTCAATTTTAGTCATTTTTCTATTTTTAAAATCTAGGTTTGTTTTATTATTTTTTTGCAAATATATATTTAAATGCACAATATATTAAGAGGTCTTCAAAAACAGACGGCGATATTCTCAAATCGCGTAGAAAAGTAAGGAATACAAAGCAATAAGAAAACAAAATGCCTGCTTTTAGCGACAGCAAATTGACGTAAAAAAGGATTCAAATTGAAAATAGAGCAATATGAGCCCGAAAATGGTAGTAATATGAAGTGTAGACATGCTAATAAATCGATTAACTCTAAAATTATTAATGAGATACTATTATCTCTTTAGAGGAACTTATTTTTATTTCCTATTAAATGCAACATACATTTCTTTTACTCCTTTTAAAAACATCATATATGAAAAATTTTGCCATGTCTGCGGCTCAAAGAATATTTGTGAAAATAAAAACGTATTATTTAGCTAAAGTCTATTAGCTGTTATTGACATTGAACAAAGCTCAGATCACATAAGTGTTAAGGAGTTAGGATCGCACAAATGTTAGGACCATTAGGGAAGAAACTTAAAAAGATGTTGGGAATTTAATTTTTGAATTTAATAATTGATAATGCTTTGTTTCTTAGCGTACCACCAATTTTTCTCTTGCGTACCACCAATTTTTCTCTTGCGTACCACCGGTTGAAAGTCGCTGATCTATAGTATTCTTTGCCAGTGTGATCAAATTCGGAGAGGTTTGGAATTTCACTCTAAAGACTAGGAGACATATATTAGGAGAAAAAAAATGATTCCTTTTTTCGTAGCCAAATTTATAAAAAAAAAAAAAAAAAAAAAAGAAAGAAGAAAAAAAAAGAAAGAAAGAAAAAGAAGAAGAAAAACTTCCTTTGGCGAATTAGATTTCTTAGAGGAGTTTCACATTCATAGAAGTCCTTCAGTTGTATTTAATGATCTCAGTTCTGATTCGTCTTTCCCTTCAATTTTTAAAAGAATTAATTCATAGTAGATTTACCTTTTTCCTAATAGAGGGTGCTAATCGTTTTGTTTCCTGTCTTTTGTTTCATCTATTGTTATCGCATGAGTACATGTTTCGCCTTCTCAGTTTCACTTTTGCACCTAAAGACTGTACTTCTGAAAATTTACACACCTTATGCCGAGTCTTGTTGCTAGAGTATGTTCGTTTTTCATTTTCGTATTCTTTTTGTTACATCTAAATATGTAAGTGTTATTTATTAAATTTCAACAAATTAAATTTTTGATGCCTCATTTTCTAGTAAATAGATATGACCAGGTTTACAAGTAAATAAATAAGACGTTGGGTATTTCATTTATTTATAATGAAGTGTAATGTACAAAGAAATAAATATTGTTGCGTTTATACGGGTTCGTGGATTTGAGAGTATCCGATGAAAACACGATGCAGAACAATAAAAAGCACAATTTATTTACAGGAATCACTATTTACAGCACAGTTCCAAAATTACCTTTAAAAGCGTCGAAAATCTACAATAAATACGCTGAAACAATCAGCAACACAGCTTCAGGCTGTAACTGTAAAGGTAGCTTCACGGCAACACTAAACTTATAATAAACACCGTGGAACAATCACCAATACACTGTCAAGCTATACTGTAAAGATAGCTTCACGGCAAAGCACTATCTCGATTGCTTTCCGTTCACAAAACTCTCGCGTAGCAGCTATTCTCACAACTAATCACACTGCTCGCAACACTTCACAATACTTCACAATCTTAATCACACTTCTGCTCGCAACTACTGCTCTCAGAAACGCAAGGGTTTATATAGCTTTTCTTTAAGTTCCACACGTTTCGAGAAATATCTCGACAGGAAGTTATTCTAGAAGCTTCCCGATTGGACCATGGGATATCGCCTATTTGGTCGCCAAATGGGCGATAAAGTCGCCAATCTGGCAACCCTACCATACACTATTTTATGGCAACCCTAGTGCTATGCCGGAAAGCTTACATACAGGCGCAACCGCCGAATTTTTCGTAACAATATTATTATATTATTAACTCTAAATAAATCGAATTTTGAAAAACTCGCTTCACGACATTGCATTGTCATCGACAAACGGTGTGTGTACAAAATTTGAACCCGATAGCTTATTTGAAGGTGGGTTAAAAACCGACGAAAAATTCCAACCATTGAGGAAAACCATGACTGAATTACTTAAAAACATATATAAAGTAACCGATTTCACAAATATAGATACTTATTTTTGGGACACCCTGTATTAGCCCCTACTTGTGGGATTTCTGCAATTCAGAAATTTAAATAAGTACAACATACGAATTAACTTTTAACTACTAGTTTCAGCAAATGGGGTTCTAAATTTGTGCACTAACAAACATCGAAATCGCTCATCAAACTCACAGCTGGCTAGATAAATGGATCGTCTTCCTAGGTTGCCGTTGTTGTCATTGGCAAAATATTTTCTCTAAACTACAGATTTGCTCGCTATTTGAACACAGACTAATTTGAAATCTGGTTAAGTCTGCCACAAGCAGCAGAAAGTACAGAAAAGTATTAGAATAAAAATAACGTATTAGTCAAATAAACCTAATACAATAAGAATTCGATCTGAGTGATATTTCCAGACAAACAGATGAGCTGCTAGTCTCGAAATGCGATTCTGTATTGTTTCACTTTAACGTGCTATTTACCTTTTCATTCAAGTCTGTTGACATTAGGCAGAATGTATGATATTCATCTTTCAAATTTAATATGCCTGATTGGTAAACAAACTAAGCTATTTGAAAGCAACAGATGCAGTTCTTTAAGAATAATAGTTTTTTACTTTTGAATCTGATTCAGTTAAATAAAAATGCATTTAATTCATGATATATCTAATTAAAAATATTAAATACTTTTGCACAATTACATTATATATTTTTCCCTTTTGAAATATATTGTTCCCTTTAATCCGTTGTTTCGCTTTTCATTCGAATCTGTCTCTCTTTGGGAAAAAGTAGGCTATTATTCTTTTATATTTAATTTATCTAAACTTGATTTACAAACTAAATTATTTAAAAGCAATAGATTTATATTAGTTCTTAAAAACAATTTTCCTCATTTTTGAAGCTGATTTAGTTGAGTGAAAATAGATTTAATTTACATATACTTAATTAAAAGCATTCAATACATATTTTTAGATATTACATTAAATTTTGCTCTACTTTTTGATATATGGTGTTCCCATGCTGATTTAATCATTTGAAGACCAAAACGCATGAGACAGCCTTTCATTCAAACGACCACAACCCCTCGAAACGGCCAAGATTGCGAAGTTATTTTTTTCCTTCCCCTAATGTATGGAGTAACAGGTGCGGTTTCTTCAAATGCATTGTACTAGTTTACTTCGAAAAGTTTGTATAAAAAGGCTAATGGAAGCTTCTTTCTTAGGAAGCAGAAAGAATGCCAACTGAAATCTTCACACCTCTTTGTGTGTTAACAGACGGAGAGGGGAGGAATTGGACGGGACGGGTAATGGACAGAGGCGATCGTTTCGTTATTTTAAGACACAGCGAAGACTTGCTTTTCTAAGAGATCGCTAAAATCTGAGCCGTTTCAGATTTATTTTACTTTATTTTATTTTGTGGGTGCCCGCACTTTAAGCTGAATGCTAGCCAATGTTCCTTAAAAAGTACTTCATGAAATCATCCGTCTCTTAATTTCATAGAAGCACTGCCATGTTTTACCGTAATTGTTTCTTTCTTTCTTTCTTCATTTTTTTCTTATACGTCAAAGTGTATAAAGCCTATCTGTTTAAGTTTGGCTTCATGGAGGCCTTCGATTATTTTGAGAAAAACGGGCCCACGTTTGCATTAATACGAGGAAAGTGACAAAAGTACCCATGCAGCCATTGAAATGTCAACGTTTAGAGATTTCAATCACTCAGTTTATTTCAAAGAAACATTCTATATTTTATTTAATTAATTCGTAGTCGAAATAACATAGCCTTTCAATGCTACGCCTCAAAGACAGATTAAATCTTTGAATATGACGTCATCAATTCGCAGTCCTTGACAAACTGTTTTAATGATTGTTATTGTGCTTGGAGTTTACCAGTTAAAATAATTTGAAGTTTGATTTATAGGCTGAACAATATTTTGTGACTTCATTTCTTGGAATTTTATATTTAAAGAGAAAAATGCGCTATAAATGAGTAGGCATTGAATAATTATTTTTATCAATGTAGTGCCACTTAACTATGTCATCTTATATCTGCTTGGTATCAAGGAAAAATAAGGAAACATTGAATCAACAATGAACGGAATTGAAATGATTTGTTTTAGTGCCTTCTTCTGACTTTATTCTAGGCAACATTTCGTTTTATAGTAGCAATAAAATGAAAGTGGTACACTTCTGCAAGATATCCCGTTTAGTGCAGCGAACGCATACTTCCCTCAAAATGCATCTTGAAATTTGCAAACACAAAGTTTATTGCTTAAGCAGGAAAGCTTAGATTAGCTTGAGACTTTGCTTTTTGGTTGCATATGAGCCATTTCCTAGAATGCACTCGAAAGACGTACGGGAGATACGAAGATAATGCTTGTTTCGTATGCATGGAATTTGAATGTTTAAGAGAATCATCAAGCATAGGATAAAATTAAATTATATTTTTTTATTGATGTGCTACGAAGAATTTAAGAAGTAGAAGAGGGGGGAATAAAAAAAATGTATAATAAGTGTTTCTGCATACTTAATCAGAGTAAACATTAATTTTTAAACTGATTTTCTTGTCTAAATTTTAATGTGCTTAAATATTATAATGAAAAATGTTGAGTATAACAGACAAGTGTCATAAAATTATGCTAAACATAGCCCAAAACTGAGTTTTTGAGTTTGCATTAGAGTATTTTATTACTATTTTGATTGTATTTTATCATTTGTACTAATTTGATTATTTGCCCAAAAGGGGCTTTTAGTCTCGAAATGAAGTTTTGCGTCGAATCACTATAAATGCGTCGTTTTACATATGGAGTCGGCTGCCATTCAGAAAATGTAAAATATTTGTCTCTTAAATTGAATCTCTCTGCTGTGGATTAAAAACAAGCTATTTGAAAGCCAGATGCAGTTCTTAGGAATATTCTTTCACTAATTTTTGAATCGGATTGATTTAAATAAATTAAAAATATTCATAGAGTTTCACAGAGCGAATCTATTTCATAGTATGTATTTTATTAATTATTTAATATTTTGTAAAATTTTAATGGATTTTTGATTACCAAACTCAAAGATTTGAAAGCGAACAGTGGCAACACTGTAGGGAATAAACATTTTTATAAAGGCGTTTAGACTAGACGGAGTAAGTCTGACGTCACAAAAATGAAGCTAAGGAAATGTCAGCAACGTGGCGTCGTTAAGATTCATGGTCGCCATACAGCGAACAGGTGAGACTAAGAAACATCGTGTTAAATAAAATTACACTGAATTTGAAAACAGATATTAACGTCCGCAGGCTCAAAAAAGTGTCTTAAAGCATTATTTGCATAAAATACCATTGGGACTTTCATCACAGATCCTCCAGGTTTTACCATGTATATATTTGTGTTGTACTTACCATTTACACATTTTCATGTACCTATATTTTATTAAATCTGAAAGAGTTATCTGCATCTTCTCATCGTAGTTATCTTGTGATTTTTCTAACACGATTTTTTTTCAGCGTCTTTCGATTTATTCGATGGTGTAAGAGGTCTTATGAAATACATTTAAATTTCTGTTTCATTTACAGACCCGTATTCATTCAATGAATCATTATTGTTTGATTTGAAAGGTTCTTTATTATTGGCAACGACGTGACTGCTAAATAAATCAACAATCAAAAAATAATAAATTGCTTTTGTGCAAAATACTACAAGTCTAAAGAGCGCATTTCGCGTTGCACAATTTGGTCATTGACGTTAAAATAATGATACGTGAAAAAAAATTCAAGACAAAATAATAATAATAATAATAATAAAAACCTGAGGATTCAGATTTCACATTACGACCAAAGGGGCTTTTTTTAACGTTTTGTGTGTTACCTTTATTTATTAAACATCATATTCTTCGCACTTAAACCATATAATTCAATTCATCAGGAATATCGCAAAATAACTTTAAAAATGAGTATATCTTTAGAATTTCTGATACACAGTTTCTCGCGCTTTAAATAAAAAGTTTTTTCCCCCCGTAGAGTGTTGCCATTGCTCGCTTTTAAATTGTTCATGTTTGTTCATCAAAAATTCATTAAAATTTTACAAAATATGAAATAGATAATAAAACAAATTCCAAATTCGGGCTTCCAGATGCGCATATTCGGATGGAAACGTACGTTATTCAAAATTGGATGGCTCTAGGTACCGTTGTTTTATCATATTTGGAGAAATATACATACATTTATGCAGATTCTTCATTATTTAATTTCTTTAAACATAATACAGGGCGATAATATTTGGTGGGAGCAGTTTGAAAAGTGATTCAGACTTTTAATGTTTCTAACGCAAAATCACGAAACGAAAACAATAGTCCTTCAAGGATTATTCCCCTTCGGAGTAAAAAAGAAAATCTGAAAGGTTTCAGATTTTACATTACGTTCAAAGGGGTGTTTTTTTAACATTTTGTGCGTTACCTTTATTTATTAAATATCAAGTTCTTCGCACTTAAACCATAAAATTCAGTTAAAGAACAATATCGCAAAATAATTTGAAACTGAGCATATCTTTAGAATTTCCTGTACACAGTCTCACGCGCTGGAGATAATTTTTTTTCTGTTCAACGTTGCCATTGTTCGCTTTGAAATCCTCGAGTGTGTTCATCAAAAATTCGTTAAAGTTTAACAAAATATGAAATCGATAATAAAACAAATTCCAAATTTCAAATTTGGGCTTCCAGATGCCCATATTCGCAGCAGGATTACGTCATTCAAAATTCGATGGCTCTAAGTCGATGGCTCTAAAGACAGAAATCATTAAAAACTGCGTGCTTTTTGTTGCTGATATAATCAGAAAGAATTAGTTTATTTTTTTGTCGAAATTTTTTATGTGGGTTGCATATCGCTTCGGCCTAAAAAGTGCATGAGTATGAATCATAATTTTTGCATCGTTATTAGAGAAGTATTGCAGCGGTATCGTTCTCTGTATTGTTAGATACATTACTCTCAATCTAATTTAGGGTACTTAACAGCGGGTAGTTCAGCTAGTGAAATATAATTTAAAATGCTATTAATGTTTGTTGAGAGAGCACAATATAAAGATTTTTATTTCAAGTTTTTGAAATGAAATATCAAATAAAAACTATTTTTGCTAAGACTACAGCTGCATTCAGAGAAAATATGAGCTGAACTCGACTCGGAAGCTACAGTTTGGTCATGCTTTAGTATTAGTACAGACTTAACAAATATTTTAATTTTATCTACTCTTACTACACTGCTGGCCAACGTAAATGCAACACTCTGAAGGAAGCATGCAAGTAACATGAAATTTACAACATGCAGTAGCGGAGGTGAGCTATGCAAATGATGAGAATTTCAGCACGGACGCACGTCACGCGCGCCTGTGGCGCCACTTCAAAGCGCCTGGAGTTTCCTTGAAGTTTCCGAAGCGCCAGATCATTGCTTGGAGTTTTCGAAGATTTAAAGTTTGGCAATTGTGTTTTTCTTGTGTTCTTTTCAAAAAAGCGATCAATTATGCCTCGTAGTAAACAGCGATCATCGTTGGATCAAGTCGAGTTCGACAGAGGAAGGATAGTGGCTACCGAGAGTGTGGATTATCTTTCAGGCAAATCGGTAGTCGTGTTGGACGAAACCAAACAACTGTAATGAGGATATGTGACCGTTGGATGCAGGAGGCTACGACGGACCGACGTGTTCTATCGCATCCACCTCAGTGCACCACTTCACGTGATGACAGTAACATTGTGCGCATGGCAGTGTCAAATCGCTCAGTCACATCACGAACCATAGCACAGCACATTCAGTCTGTAACGCATCATCCAGTGTCTACGCGTACCATTCGACGCCGTTTACAGCAGAGTGGTCTGTCCGCAAGACGTCCATTGCTTCGTCTACCCTTGACGCAGAACCACAGACGTCTCCGCCGCCAATGGTGCGATGAAAGAAGGATGTGGACGGCAGAATGGAAGGAAATTGCCTTTGCTGACAAGTCACGCTTCTGTCTGCAACACCACGATGGTCGGATTCGAGTCTGGAGACACCGTCGAGAGCGGATGCTGAACAGCTGCGTTATGCACCGCCACACTGGTCCTGTACCGGGTATTATGGTACGGGGCAGTATCGGATATCACTCTCGCACTCCTCTAGTACCCGTTGCCGGTACTTTAAACAGCCAGCGCTACATCTCCGAGGTGTTGGAGCCAATTGTATTTACTTACCTTCAGGGCTTGCTCACAGCCATATTTCAACAGGATAATGCGCGACCACGCGTGACACGCATTGTCCAAGGGTTCTTCGTCAATTGCCAGATTGAATTGTTTCCCTGGCCGGCTCGCTGTCTGTATCTTTCGCCGATAGAAAACATGTGGTCCATGATTGCTGAACGATTGACCTAGATTACATTCCAAATTGCTACACCAGATCAACTTTGGCAACGTGTGGAAGCTGCTTGGTCTGCTGTACCCCAAGAAAACATCCAAAGTCTCTCTGAATCAATGCCGAGGCGTGTGGCAGCGGTGATCTCCCACAATGGCCGCTACTCTGGCTACTGATTCTGGAAGGAACCACGCTTCACAGAAGTCTATAAATTTAATCATTTGATACTTGGTCAACATGTTATCTACTAAATAAATTTTGTTATGATATCTCTTGTATTTCTTGGTGTTTCAATTTGGGTGGCCAGAGTGTACGTCGTTTTATCACAATGCGAGAAACATACATACATTTATGCGTATTCTTCCTTATTTAATTTCTTTAAATATAATACAGGACTGCAATATTTGGTGGCAACGGTTTGAAAAGTGAACCGACATTTAATGTTTCCGAAGCAAAATCGCAAAACGAAAACATCGTCCTCCAGGGACAAATCCCCTTTGGACTAATAAATCTGCATCAAATTATTTAATTAATTAGGAAACGTAACTCCTGCAATTAGGAAACGTAACTGTGAAATATTGTATTGTCATCGCAAATACGTATGCATAAAATAGTTTAAGTTATATAGAAGTGGGGATATTCAAGACTTCATCCACACAAACAAAGAAACCAAGCTGAATAAAAAGGCAAATACATATTAGCCACGTCTTCAATTTTTAAACATAATAATTATTTAATGCAATAAAACAATGTTAAAATTCTTTTCGCAACTGAGATTTAAATCTCTATTTATGTGCTTCACACTGTGAAAACCGTACGACACCTAAAGCCGTAAAATTTTTAATACACATAGGCCTCTACTCGAACAGGGGCACCCTGAAGCCCGAATTTTGAATTTCGAATTTGTTTCCGATTTATTTCACATTTTGGTTAAATTTAGCCAATTTCTGTTTAACAAACTCAGGGATTTGAAATCTGAAAGTAAGAAGCGGCAACACTCTCCAAAATACAACATTTTAATTTGAAACTCACTAGACTCTAGCGTTTCGGCAAAATGTAAGACATTTATGTTCAGTTTTAATCAATAACCTTGGCTATTTAAAAACAATGTTGCCACTGCCTGAAATAAAATACTTTAATCTTACACTCGTCAGCCGTGTTAGGATTTAATTGAGGGCCGTGTTGAATTTAACTTTTAAACTAATACGTCTGATATCGATTGAAAAACGAAGCAGTTTAAACGTAATAAGCTCATTTCTTAAGAATATTTTTCTTCTGCTTTTTAACCTACCGGCCCATATGGTACAGGGCCCGAGCTCTAATCCCGGAGAAGGCACGGTTGTAGCTGTCCGTCCCTTCATAGACCGCCTGTTAGGTGGCTCCACAATAAAATTTCTATCATATCTGGCCACTTAGGAGTGGCCATTGCTGCATAGGCAAATGCCCGTCGTTGAAAATTTTTTAAAAGCTTATTAATCTGATTGATTTAAATTACTGTATTTAAATGATATTTAATTAGGAATGTTAAAATTTTTAAGACTTCACAATATCTGCACTCATTTTAATCATTACATACTTTTTTTGATGATAACTATTTAAGGCTTCTGGTCGCGTAAGTAGTTGGGGCATTAAAAGAAAGAAATATTGAAACATAGTTTAATCTACATAGAAGTGGTAATAATTCATCATTCATTCAGCTATCAGTTAAAAGCCCCTATTATACTCAGTAAACTACACGCAAATGCAATGTAAATGAATACAAGTTATCCTGGCTTTTAGTTTGACTACGAAGCAAGATTATCTTTCGGAAGCATATATGAAAACAATTAAAGCCAACTAAACAGCTTTAACCTTTTTCCCCCCTCCGAAGGGTAAGTATTTTCTCCAATATGCCCTCAAGAGATCAATTGTTACGATACACATGTACAAATGGGTCTTTTTATATTTCAGATGTTTCACAAAAGTGTTTAATAATACCACCTTAGCACAGTATTTTCATAATGATTCGTTCATGAATAATGCATAACACGAGGTTTGAGTACGAAGGTGCAAGGATATCGGAAAGTTTTAGTAAGCAGCTGAAGTCGTGCATATAAAAAACATAAACTTGTAAGAGGACATTTTTGTTTGTTTTGTTACATTATTGTTTGCTAATTAATACTTATATCATAACAAGAAGGGATAAACAACGCATATTTTAAGTTTGATGCAATCGAATATCATCATTAAAAGTGTGCAACGATCTCTTGAAGTCATTTTTTCAACGGAATGTGATAAGGCAGACAACTTGTTATAAAATGAGGTTGGTAATTAGATATTAGCCGCAGATAATAAACAAAATAGATCGAAACATGATGGCAGAACATAAGATATTTAACAATTTAATTAATGATATTAATGAAAAGTGACTGGCCATGCCGGATTCTGCATCCCATATTTCAATCCAGTGTTTAGCTTCACGATATGTTCAAACAACTGTTGCTTTTTCTGTAAATATTGCTGGGTTTTGCAAATGTAGTTAACATGAGTTTTCTCAGCGCTGATTTACACTTTCGGTGTATTTTAGGATTATAAAAATGTTCTTTTAGGATAAAAATAAGTTTAATAATCAATAATCGTGCTTATAGATACGTTTTTACGGCACTCACAAGGTCCACAAAAACAGACTTGTAGAACAATTTCTGGATTTCTGTCCCTGTTACGTTTGTTTATTGAGAAAATAAACAGTGAATCTGTAAGGAATTTTTCCTTTTTTTTTTACCGCAGGCCTTCGTGTTGTAATTGAAGTGTACGACCGGCTAGCAGTCAGAAGGTCCAGGGCTCGAACCCCGGCCAAGGTATTACTGATTTTCTCATTTTTCCTGTCTCCAAAAATTCTTGAATAGCTCTCGAGCTAAAAATCAAGGTGGACTTCATGATTAGAATATTCCCACTGGATCCCCTTCTTCCTAGTCGCCATTTGAATGGGAAAGGAAAGAAAGAATTGTTTCTTTTCTCACCGTAGATAATGGCAGATAGACATGGCGCGGTCCACCCACTTAGCAAGCCCAAGCCCGAGCTCGCCCTATAGCTTTTCTAGACCGGCCACGATGAATAATCATATAGGACAGCACAACATAAATAACCGAAGTCTCCAGTAGTAGCATATTGGGTGTTCTTTGTTATTGTTCTACTCCAATTGCGACCAGGTTTTTATTGGTTCTTTCTATGATCTCTTTTGCTATGTCTTTTGCTTCATTTCTAGTATAAATCACGTCTTTAAAGTCCATCTTGCTAGTCCGTCTGGCTGGAGATGCTTTCTGATGCTGCTAGGGAATCGGAATAAATCTGAATTGTATACTGCCTTGACAAGTTTCTTTTCATCCAGTTCATCGCTTTTAAGATGACGGCTAATTCGGCTTGATAAAAAGAGTTGAATTCCTCTAGTTTATATTTTTTATTTTCTATTTCACATCCCTGAAAATACACAAAAAAAAGGTCAATCCAATTTCCTCTCCAATCCCGGAGCCATTCGTTATGTCGATTTCTCCTAGTGTTGGTATCATATTAATATAAAGGATTGATATTCTCTCTTTGGAGTGAATTAAATTGATATTTAGTTTTTCAAAAGCGCTTCTTGTTACAAAGTAATCTTCATAGATTATAAAATATTTCTTGCTACTCCTTAATAAAAAAGTTTTCGAAAAAGAATTTATAGGATAAAGAAAGAGGGGCATGCTCGCCAATAGGCTAAATAAATTTCCTTCTTAGGCGTTGTAGCTCCGACGCTCGGGTTCCCCATGCTCCAATACCAGTTGTGATCATCGCAGTTATAATGTTTTTACAGGTTTTACGTATTGTATTATTTTTTCTCTCTAAAACGTCCCGTTTCAAAGTTCTCTCCCTCACCTTTTTTATGAATGTAGTTAAGATGTTCTGTGACTGTTAATTTGTTGTCTATGATTACTCACAGGTATTTTATGCTTGTTACGAATTTTATTTTTGTTTCATTATATAGCAGTCTCCTCGGATATCTTATGCGAGTTCCTCCTCTGGGATATAATATTGCCGAAGTCATGTCGAGTTTAAATTCCAGGTTTTCTTCTGTCTTCCAATAATCCATCAGTGTAACTATTTCCTGAAATTTCTTTCCTAGTTTATTAAATAAGACTTCTTTTATAAGTATTATGAGATCGTCAGCGAAACATATCATTTCTACGTCTTCTGGTAGGTCTTGTGAGATCAATTAATTCATGATCAGGTTCCATAGCAGCGGCGAACTACATGACCCCTGTGGACATCTTTTGAACAGATCAAATTCTACTGGATTATAGTACATAGAAATCATACTTTTTCTTTCACTAAAATAACTTTTTAATAATTTATAGTGGTCGCCCGGAGAGTGTATCTTTTGCAGGGTATCTAAAATAGATAGCCAACTTACAGTGTCGAATGCTCTTTTTTGGTACAAAGGAATTGCAGCAACGTGATACTTTTTTTTGTTGCTAAACAGGTAGTTAACAAGCTGATACAGTGCGTCTTCGATTAATCTTCCAAAGACGAATCCAAATTGTCGGTTTGATATCAGTCCATTCTTAGTGACGAAATGATTCAATCTATTTATAATCAATTTATCCAAGACTTTGCTGAAGCACTTCAATAAACAGATGGGTCTGTAGGAGTCTTCTACCTTCGGAATAAGGATCAAACTGGCGATTTTCCACATCCTCTGAAAGACACTCAGATGTAAGCAAAAATTGTATAAACCTTTAAAAAAATTCCTGGTAAAAGTAAAATAGTCTTTTAATGATCACTGGGCTAATATTATCAATTCCGGGAGCTCTATTATGCCTTAAGCTTCGAATTGCTGATGCTACCTCATTTGTGTTGCAATCCCCTTTCGGAGTAGCACCACATCCATCCTCACTCACATTCTTCAAATCAAGTTGTGTCCTTATTGAACATTTCAAGTCCAGGGTCCTAATGACGATCTCTGCACAGATTTCTTTAATTTGACTCCCCTCCATTCCTTCGGGGTGTATGTAGATTACCTTTTTGCAATTTTTCCAGCAGCAGTTTTATACGCCCGATCATGATATTGAGTACTATCTAGGAAAATCTCGTAACTGTAGTTCAGTTTTGTTTTCTTTAACTTTTTTTAAATACACAACTAGTAGTCTTTTATATTTTTGTTTTTCTTTCCTTCTTTAGGTCATCCTCTATATCTGGATGTTATCCTTTATACTATGCTTTCTCACCGTATACCTTTGTGGTGTATTGATAATGATTTATGGTGTAATGGGAGTATGTGTAGTTAGCAAACGAGAGGTTGGAATTCCGACGAAGGCGTTGTTGATTTTTCCTGTTTCTTGCTTCGAAGTAACAAATGACACTACAGATTTAAATTAAGTTAAAAATTATAAGGGATCACTTTCTGAAAATACTATAGACTGTAAACAAGTAGAAGAAAGCCTAACTTTTGAAAGAAAATATTTTGATAAAGAATAATTATCTAATAACAAATTGTTCAATGAAATACTCTATCCAGAAAGCTATGAAATACATGAAAAGTTAAGCAATTGCCCAAGTGTAAAACTAAAATTGAGCGAAGCAAAGAAAGATTTTTTTCCCTTCAGGAGAGTAATGGTATTTTTTTAACTGAATTTTAAACTGAACATGTGTAACTGAATTCTTCTCAATGGGAACTACTCCAGATATATAGCGTACATTTCCCTAATAAATACTATAGTGAATCTTCTCATGGCAACCCCGTAAAAGTAGATTATATTTCTAAGAACATAAATAAATATTAGCATATTGAACATCACTGCTAGTCATGTTCTCTAAAAGACCACCTCGTTCGCTTCTTCGATCTGCATGCCCAACACTATCTTCGGAGAGCTCTGATCGCGCAATGTAAATGGCAATTTCAATAGCAAGAATTGAAGATCTTCTTTATGGCTGTTTCCATTTTGGGCGTGGGAAAATTTACAAAAATCAGTACTGAAGAATATGATTCACTCTTTTGGTGGACTGTAAGGAATTAAGGCTTATTAAGGAATGAATCTAATGCTTTTTTTGATGGCTGGATATTGGAAATTCGGGGTGTTTGATTCGACGAAAAAGCGCTGCTTATCATAAAATTACGTTCCGTATCACCGTAACAAAAAGGATAAAAAAAAGGTAATTAAAAAGCAATTTTATGTATACTACATAATGGCATTTTGCTATATGTGTTATTTTAGAATATTAATATTTCATAACACTATTTAGAATAAAATATTTTTCTAATAGCTTATAACTGACGGATAATAAGATTTCTAATTCCAGTTCCGCTTCAAAAACAAAAATCTAATGGTAAGTATGACGTTTCTTTGTAATTATAAAAGTTTTATAGGGCTATTATAAAAGTTTCATTCTTTTTGATATCACTGTACATTCCGAAGTATTACACGGATAAATATGAATGATTGAAAATAACCGAAAACTCAACAAGTTTATATTATCCAGGACTACCCCTGTTGCAAATTACCTGGTTGTGGTTAATTCTGCGAGTTGGAGTTATTTCTGCGACTGGCAGCTGATTCCAGAGATTTTTTCTTCCAATAAGACAGGCCACCCACTAACTGGAATATTCAATTTCGTCGATATCTGAACAATGAACCCTCACATCGCCGGATTGGTCGTGTTGGTGAGGATGATCTTCCTTGTACTCCCAGTCATTGGATTTAACATTTCGGTCACGTGATTCCTTTCTCTGGGGGCTCATCAAGGACCAAAACTTTAACGAAATTTTGATTAAAAAAACAGAATAATTTCAAAGCAAGCAGAGGGCATCACTGTAGGGAATAAAACTTTTTTATCTCCAGCGTGCCAGACTGTCTATCGGAAATTCTAAGATATGCTGTTTTTAAATATTTTTAACCCAAAGTGACGTTAGTCCAAAAGGTGTTGGAAAGTCTATGTACATTATTTTTTTTTATTCTGACTTTTTTTTTGTTTTGTTTTGAGGTTCTGAGAAATTTCTCTATTGGTTTCGCATGCCAAAACCAGTTTTTTGAAAAATCTAAATATTAGTTCTAAACTGTGTATAAGAAATTTTTATGCCACAGAATAGCACAATTAAATGCCTAAATAATTAAATAAGCAAATATTTTTATCGCTGTTAATATTATAGAGACATTAAGTATTTTTGGAAGCATCAGTCATGAAAAATGGGCAAAGCCTTCGCCGGGAATCGAACCACGGACCTCTCGGTTACGCATCGAGCATGCAGACCACTACACCACGAAGGCATGCGAAGAAGGAGGGACCTTATAATATTGTTGCCTGAAATGATGAGAAGCAAAATAGTTTTCAGGAGCACAATGTGTAATGAAATAATATTTTTCTTTTCATTTTATACACTAAACGCACACAATATTGATATATTTTCCATGTTTCCATACCATTTCTTTTATGAAAATAATAACGTTCTACCTTACGCACCCCCAATAAATAAATAAATAAAAATAAAAAATGCCTAATTATATAATAAAAATAACTAAACCTTGATCCTAAAATAATGAAGATTGACGCATATATGTATGTACGCATATTCCTCTCATTACAGAAAAAAGGTGATATCTAAAGCTACTCAAATTTGAAATAACGTAGTTCCGAATATGTGGACCTCGAGTGCGAAATTTTGAATTAAGAATGTGTTTTCTGTTTATTTTATGGTTCGTGGAAATTTGATGAAATTTTGATTAATAAACTCAGCGATTTAAAATCAATGTGTTGCCTTTCAGCAAAGCGTAAGATCTTTCAAATTTATGCAACAAACTGAATGATGTAAAAGAAATGTGTTGCATCTGCCCAAAATGAAATATTTTTATCTTCCAAAAGCTAGTGTGCTACGATTTGGGAAATAATACGATTTTTTTCTTTCAAATTTAGCTTTCTGTCAGTTGTTAGCAAATTAAGGGATTTAAAAGCAACAATAAATGCAGCTCTGCACGTCTGCTATTAATTACTACCTGGACTCATGAAATTACACTGGGTGGATTTTTAAAAGCAGTTCAGCTGATGAAGTTCCAGAAATTAAGAATGTCATATTTTTTATTTCTTATAATAAATATTCTTTTTCGGCTGGCCGCGTAAATGGATAGTAATATAAATAAGTAAATAAATGAGTAAAAGACTACAGTTTTATGGCTTTCGATTGTCTGACAATTCGAGGAAAAAAGAAGATATTTCTAATGCCCCAATACGTTCTTTGCACATTTATTAAGTAACTGCAGTGAAGAAATAATATTTCACCTTAGGGGATATTGATAGCAGAAAGAATAAGAACAATTTGCAATTTGACTCACGAGTTGCCAACGAGTCGATAATTGGGACTGTAGAAATAGCTCTTGATGATAACGGACTTACTCATCACATGAGTCATCCGCTGTTGCCACCTGAAAAACGCGAAAAAGGAAAGAGCGGTAATTGTTCCGAGAACTATTTCACCATTTCGTAGCGTGAAATCCTCTCCGTCTACTATGTCGATAAAGGATTCTCCGCATTCTTGTGTCGCGTTTTTGGAATTCGTTCAGGTTTTGTCATCATTAACCATCGCTGCCGTGGTTAGTTTTTGTCCGGAATGTTCCGGACTGTCATATTCCTAGAAAGCCCATCGTGCATTACGCTCTGATTTATTTATTTTTGTCAGAGAGAATGCTTTCTGGTGCCCGTAATGAAAGTTCTGGATTTTAAAAAGCTTTTTTTTTTCTTTTTTTTAAGAGATATAGGTGTTGTTGGAAGTTCATTTATACTAATTTATCTCCAATGCAAACAAGAGTGGGAATCATAATCGTAAAAATAGACGCAAAACATGACAAAAATAATCCAGAAACGTTTCAGAGAACAGTAATGTGAATTATAAAGTGCCAGAGTGACGTCACACAATCTGAAGGTTTCATCTCCTTATTTTCACATTATATTAAAGAATAAATTTTTATAGACGTATAAGACACGAAACGCTTCCGGCACTTTAACTCAAAATTTAAAGGTATAAAAAAGTTGTAATGTAAGTTATCTTATTTTAACGATCGATTAATTTCAAGAGGCGTGTTTTTCACCCAGAAGGTTTACTGTATATTAACATAATTTTTATTCCTTTATTCTTTTTTTGTTTAAGATTCTACGAATTATTTTTATTTATTTATTTATTATTAGTAGTATTTTAAGTTAAAAAAAAAAGAAGAAGAAGGTTTACTTTTCCTTCCTCGAGGGTTCTAGAGAAAATTTATTGCTTACAATAAACCGAAATAAATAAACACATAAAATATAAAAGAAAAGAGAATCTGAAACTTCATGTTACACTCTAAAATCAGATGTTTTATACCACGGGAAGATTCCCCCCCCTCTGGGAGGGTTTTTATAGTTTCAGGTGACAAATGTGATGAGCCTTTTATTTACCTGTTAAGTATTTAGTTTCAGTTTATGAAAATTAAAAAAAAATATGTTTATTAAAACTTTGGTATTTATCAAGGTTTCCTATACATTTTAATTTATAAAATACATTAAAGAAGCTAAATATATGTGTGTATTTTTCGAGCTTTGAAAAGGAGGGAGGACATCTGTCTAGCAATGGTGAAAGGGCAGCATAAGAAAAAATTCTAACCACTGCTCTAACTAACATTTCAAAGAAGACTTAAAAGAAAATTGAAATTTGATGAAAAATGTATATGAATTCAGAAATGTATATGAATGTATGTATATGAATTCAGAAATGTGAATATATATATATATATATATATATATATATTCACATATATGTTGCTTTTTGTTCGAACATAAAACTATTTTCTTACTGCTGCCAGTTCTGCAAACGAAATTTTAATAAAACTCTTGAATAAACTTAGAAGTCAGTTTTCTCTGCATTTGTTTTCGAAAACAAAATTTTATAAATAGAAAAACATCAAATTATTTTAGAAAGGGCATTACTATTTCGAAGAAGGGTACTTAAAACCGAAAGATGTATAGAGGCTTGCAATCTGCATGTTGCAACAAATTTTTGCCGTATTCAGTTTTATTAGGAGTGCAGATAATAACGTATACTAGTGGTCACAACCTGTGGGCCGTATTTGGTCCCACAAGCAATTTTATGTGGCCGGCGAAGATATTTTAGCTCGCTGTAAATATTTCAAGATTTTAGTTTTCTGAAGTCCGAGTTTATACTATTTTCATTTCCATTAAAAAACAGATATGCCGTAGTTGTCGGAAAGTAAATAAGCTTAGTTACTAAATTTTTCACAAGAAATAATCACTTTGTTTGGGAACATATTTAAATGAGAACAGCTTTTTTTTTTTAAGTTCGAAAATTAATAAGAAAGGAGCCCTGTTGAACGATGAGGCTATACAATAAATGATAATGATAACTTTTCTCTAATGCTACAAAGTTTATCAAAAGCGAATGCCATCGTGTATCAAGATATAGTTAAAAATAATTACGTATAAATATATTGTTACGGATTTTGTATTTATTTAGCTATTTATTTAGAATTGTAATTAAAATTGTTTTATTTTCCCGTGCAAAGCAGACAAATTTGAAGAGAAAAAGTAAAAATACAAGAGCGCGTGCATTTAATGTTTAATAAATAAATATCTGGTAATTGCTGTTGCAGTCCAGAAAAATCTAGAAAATAGATTTTACCAGAATGTTCTCGTAAATAATTAAAAAGCTTATAAAAGCCGAATTGAAACACCTCAGCTCAGATGCAGCGGTTTCAAGCGAACTGGTATTGTTTACTTAATGTTGTTATTGATTGTAGCGAATTCGCTGTGAGATTGAATTAACCTTCTTTGTTTTGAATTGAGTTCTTTTTAACGTTTGAGATATTGTGGTATTGTAAGAATATCTCTGAGGAAATACTTCAGAATTTTCCTTTATTTCTTGTGAAAAGAATAAATTTTATTAACTTGTTAACGACTTGTGCATTCAATCCATTACGAACTCGTACGCACGCAACAATATGTATTGTTACATGCGTGCCGTTTCGTAATACCGGCACACATGCAACAATACTACTGGAGGGCACAGGAGGGCTAGATACGGTTACAGTTATGTATAGGGATTAATTACACTTATACAAGGACAGGACCAAAATGTTGCCAGAATGGTCTATAACTTCGGCTACATTTCGCGATTTCACGCTAATTTAGCGAGATAGCTATTTACCTCAACGTTACACCAATAATCTAATTTTTCCGGAAGAGCTTCGTCTCTTTCAATCAATTCATATTACATTATACAAAGAAATGCTACAATTTCACATATAATGTCACTAAAATTATTTACATATATACGAGATTCGTAAAAGTATTTTTATTTACGTATCGAAGAAAAACCTAGTAAACAAGAGAAACAGATTAGGTTAAAAATTTTGCATATATGTGAACAATTTCAATGAAATTCTATATAAATTGTAGCATCTTTTCTATAATGGAACACGAAAAACCACAGAGTGCGATGCGTCACCGGAAAAAAAGAGTTACAAGTGAAAGTCCATTTAATATTGAGGTATCCGCCAATGCGCCGAGCTCGTAACGGTTTTGGCGACTAAGTTCTGTAGCTAAATTCGGGGAGAAAGCGCCAAAAGTCGCCAAACTTGGCAAACATTTGACATTTTAATCCGATCCTTGTGCATCTTAATTGTATTCGGCCCTAGGCAGTTGTACTATATTCGACTTCCCGTAACTGTAATTGTGTATGCTATTCAACAATTTGCTACGCTATTGTGGCTATGAAAAACAGTTGCGAATAAAATATACGAGTAAAGACTTTTGTGAACACACTGTGTGTTACGATACCTCTAAAATTGCCACTCAAATATTAAACATACCGTATTTTCCGTATATCCGCCCCTAGCTTTTAACGCTAGATTTTGAAAATTTTAAAAATATTCGCATAATTTTCCATTCCTCTGGTGTACATAGTTTTCCCTTTGAGGATTTTTATTTATTTAATTTATTGATAAATGGCATTCCTTTGATCATTTTTACTTTTATTCAGTGTATTCAATTTTTATTATCATTTCATCCGTTTTATTTTTCCTTGCATTTATTATTTGAAACATATTTTGTGCGGATTCTTCATCAAGCTACATGAACGTGGTATGTGTTCCCCCACTCAAGAGACTTTCCAAACATATAATTTCACCTTACTTCTGTTATTTACGTTCCAGCTCATTTTAGGCTTACCTACTGCTGATGTGTTCCATCTTTCAAAATCCGAGTCCTTTGTTCGTCCGCTATCTTTGGGAATTGCGGTCAAGTCTCACTCATCTGAGGTGCCCTTGGGGCTTTAAAAACTATTTGGTGTTCGGTTCGGTTTCCGTCATTTACCGGCTCAATATCTATAAAATATTGTAATGTCAATGTGACTGTGTATTTTTTATTGGAATATAGGCTTATTCTGAAGAAATGATATTGTGGCAGTTGCGAGTAGTTTATCCATGACTGCTTTTCATTTATTATATTCTTACTGTAAACGCGTTTTTCAGAAATTAAATTAATCGTATAATTTCACCCTCTGGATTTTCGGGAGATAAATTAATTAAAATAAATTTTAAAAAAATTCTGAAACATTTCATATTTTATATTACGCCCAAAGTGGCGTATTTTTAACGTTTTGTGTGTTACCTTTAATATCGTGTTCTTTGCACTTAAAGCAGAAAATTTAGTTCAACAGCAATATCACAAAATAATTTTAAAAGACCATATTTCCGATACACAGTCTCGTAAGCTCAAGATTTTTTTTTTATGCGGTTCTGCCATTGCTCGCTTTGAAATCGTTGAGTTTGTTAATAAAAATTCTTCTACAAAATGGCTAGATAATAAAGCAAATTCCAAATTCTAAATTTGGTCATATTCGAGTGGAGGACTACGTTATTCAGAATTTGATGTCTTTAGGTACCGTTGTTTTTTCACAGTTCAAGAAACATACATATATTCATGCAGATTCTGCATTATTTAATTTCTTTAAATATAATGCAGGGCTCTAATAATTGGTGGCAACAATTTGAAAAGTGAAACGCCGTTTATGAACCAACGCAAAATGCCAAAACAAAATTAATAGGCTTTCTGGCAAAATGCCCCTTTGGGCTAAAAAGAGGGGTGTACGCGATGAAATACGAGACATTGTTTTAAAATTAATAATTTCAGCTTCTAAAAAACAATGCACTTTTTAGTCTGAGAAATAGTAAAATATTTCATATCAAATGAAACAGCAAGAACTTCTCATTCTGCTTGAGTTGGAAAAAAGTGTATATCCATGCGTTGCTTGGGAACAGCAGTATTGTCTTTTAATGAATGATCTATTTGTGATAAACAACTAAGCTTCACTTAAACTTCTATTATAATTCTATTTTCAACAGCACGTTTAATACTATTGACTAACAACACAATGGTATTTCTTGCATATTCTTCGCTTAAATTCGTTAACCTTATCCTATATGTTGAAGACCAGAACCACAAAGAATAAAAGGCAGGACTGCCATGAAACGGGAGCGTTATTTTCCAATTTTTAGAACAGCATTTTTATTATCTCGTATATTAACTTCTCCGGGCTTTCCGAAATATTAAACTACATTCAGTTACCCGTAAAAGCAAGTTTCCGCACAATCAATTTTAATGACGTCTAAAAATTTTCGTGTTGGAAGCCACGCGTTTAAAAACTTGGCTTCTGTTCAACGGGAAGCACAAAGTTTCTATTCTCGTAATTAACTTTGTAATTTATGCTGGAATTGGATACTTTATAACAAACCACCCTTATGGAATATAATGACTAAAAATTCGAGCAGGCATAGTTATTTAAATTGGAGATACTTCTATAACCGAAGTAATGAGGGTTAAACTTACATTTATGATTCAGCTTCCTTAACTAATGAACAGGTTAAGGTACTTCAAAGTTTTAGGATAAAAGAAGCACTCTATTATTATTTCTTTTGTTGAGAAATTTGACAAATTTTCTATTCGCTGTTGAGGGAAAAAAAACTAGAAAAACTAGTAGAAAAATCTGCGTCTAGTGCTGCAAAATATATACCATCTAATATGGCAAATGAAATATATGAGAGAATTACTTAAGGATTCTAACAACCACGATCCTCTACCTATTTCCATTTTTATGAACTCTAAAATTTTATAATATACATTTGGAACAGAAAATGTAAAAGAAAAAAATTAAAAATACAAAAACAGTGAAAACAAAAGTTAATCTTTCTTATTTAAAGCTCCAAACAGAACTTGCCAAGGAAAAAGTGTTCTGAAGCTTTAAACAAAGTCAATTAACTGAACCACAAAACGAGTTTCATTCCGATCAACTCACTGAGACCTCTCTCGTCAATTAGCACAATGGTTTTTAATTCTAAAAAATATTTATATACAATTTTTCAATAAACTTATACATATTTGAGGCTCTCATTGAATTGGTCTCTTTTCCGTACCCGTTTTTGTTGTCCGAACACAAATAGAAACAAATTATTCGAGGAAAAAGATATATGTAATGCCGAAATAAAACATCAATAATCAAGGCAAAAATTGGACTAATTACAACCGAAAGAAATATTTATACTAAAATAATAAGATAATAATAATAATAATAATAAAACGCTGTACTAATTACAATGTAGAGCTCAAATTTTTTATCGAAAAATTTGATTGTCAAATGAAAAGGCTAAATAAGGGCCAGGTTCGAATGCGTACTTAAAATGAAAATAATTTTTTGCTAAAGTAAAAGGAAGGGAGAAAGAAATGGGACCATTTGAGGGGAATTTAGTAAAAAATTGCTACAAATGGAGGGGTTTTGCAAAAACAATTATAATGAAAAAACACTTTCTACCTGTAGATGCTTCTATTCCAAAGTGAATCTAGTTATGCTACGGGGTTGCCTCGCTATATGTCAGCGCATACAAACTGCTACGTAATTTGCGACACTGTTTCTAAGCCTAAGAGATATCGACGTAAAAACTTATTTGAGACTAATATTCTTTTTGAGCTAAAAAGAAATCTGCGAAATAGAACTAAACTGAACGCCAGCTGCTATTGCTGAGAATATTATACAAGAGAGCGATGCGTCCAACTCGATGATAAGACAGTGTCAGCTAGCCGCAACAGGTTAATGCTCTCTGAGAAGTGAAAATCTCAGATACAGTGAGAAATAGGTAATACTTTAACGTAAGGTGCGTGCTTATGCTTTACCAGTCAAGCTGTACTGCATGTCGAAAGCTCTTTTTCATCTAATGCTCCAAGGACGCATCGCGTGTAAGCGTTGAGATATGTTCCCGCAAAGTAAAATCCGAGGAAGGGAAGGTAAAGGGGAGTTAGAATCTCATAAGTAGATCAAAGATCAGAGTATCACAAATTAATAAATCCCGCGAGGAAGGGGGCTACTATTAGTTTACAGATAGTTATTACAAATGTAGCCTGCACAAAACACAGACTGAGAAAACAAATACTCAAATACAAAAATGTGTACAAACAATGTGATAAATAAGTAACTTAATGAAATGAAAATGCCTAGGTTAAGAAGTTATGGTTTCTCATTCTGTGCGCAGTGGATGATCGGGTGTGAAAATCGACAGGATCTACGATATAATTCAAAGAGGCACAAAAATTCCTTTTATTCCTACTTTGTCCTTTCTTAAAAAATCTTGAATTCTGTACAAATAGCTCTCCACAGATTTTATTCTGAGATCACCTTGGAGAAGCTTATTTCTTACATAGAAGCGGGTAAGAATGCTCGTTCTTAACATCTTGTTCGGCACCATTTTCATATCCTCTCATGCCGCTGCCCATGCTTGTGGAGGCATAGCTCATAATGAGCTGAGTATTGTAATATAGATTTGCCTCTTTCTATTGAGATTTAATCCTGATCTTTCGTACAAAAGTACGTACAGCTGACTGGCAGCAGGACTTCTCTTCTTAGTTACATTGTTTATGGGCGAATTCCACGTCAGTCGCTGATTAAGAAAGAACCCTGGATAACAGACTTCAGCTACTCTTGGCACTTGCTGACCAAAGAGGTTACAATAGCTGGACAAGTTCTATTCTGAATTCGTTTACGTCCGATCAACAGAAATTTTGACTTAGTTGCATTGATCGATATCCTTGATGATCGATGCCGCACTAGTTTCCAGTATTTAACTCAAAGTCTTGAAGGATGCTGATGACTGTTGCGTTGAATAGATCTGGCAACTATTGCAGTATCATTTGCGTAGCATGCAAGGATTATGCTGTAATTGGGATTGTTGTAAGTCCACAGCATAAAGTCCTGAACATGAGCCATGTGTTAGCATATTTGTAAGTTGAACAGGTTTCCCCGCTACTGACGGCAAAGAGTCTGTTCCGGAGTTATGACCTTAATAGAAGACTTAACTCACGAGGAAAATATGTTTCAGGTGAATCAGCTTATTGAGAAACCCCTCACTCTAGACGCGATCGAAAGCTTTCGCTAAGTCTAGCATGAGGAGAACGATGCAGATCACTTGTGATGCAGGGTTGAGCCCTCAAATTCAACTAAGCGAAGCAACTATTTTGTAGAAAGTAACCACTCTTGAATCCATATTGATAGTCCGGAAGATATGATTCACTTCTGAGCAAAATGATCCTCTCGAATATCTTAGCATATGCGTAAAAGAAGATTGATCGGTCTATAGTCCTCAATCTTAGAAGTGTTTTTATGTGGCTTTGGCAGAATGAGTAGTTTGGGAATCTTCCACTGGACTTGGAAATAACACAGCGTTAAGCAGGCACTGAAAATCCCAGCAAGTTTTGAAATTGCGTTATTGGGCAAGCTTCGAATCGTATAATTGGGAACACCGTCGATTCCTGGGGAATTTTTGGTTTTCAGTTTCTCAATGATATTCACTATTTCCACAATTAGCAAACTTTCCATAATTCATAATTAACAAGCTCAACAATTTCAAAGCGTTCCATTAACATTAACATCGCGTGCATTTTCAAGCACGGATAATTTATGTGCGAGGTTTCTTTACATTCTTTACTGGTATTGTGTTAGCAGCGTAGCAAAGCCGTTATAATGTCTAACGGTATTTTGCGTCGAATGATTTTGAATGTCTGTATCACTTTTCAAATTCCGTTTTGAATCCCCGGAAAAAAAAAAGGTCCCTTTGGGCGTAGAATAAAATCTGAAAGATTTCATATATTGTTAACTCAAAGGGGCAATTTGCATAGACTTGCTATTAATTTCGTTTTGGCATTTTGTGTTACTTTTTTACAAATATAGGTTCACTTTCCAAATTGTTGCCACCAAATATTATAGCCCTGTATTATATTTAAAGAATTAAATAATGACGAATCTTCATGAATGTATGTATGTTTCTAGCAGTGTGAAAAAACAACGGTAACCCAGGGGCATCAAATTTTGAATAACGTAGTCCACCATTCGAATATGGACTTCTGGAAGACTAAATTTGGAATTCGGAATTATTTGTTAATTATCTATTTCATATTTTGTAAAACTTTAAAGAATTTTTGATTAACAAACTCAACGATTTCAAAGTGAACAATGGCAACACTGTAAATATATATATATATCTTTAAATTTAATTTAACTTTACTATATTCTTTTGAAACAATATATATATATATATATCGAAAATTCTAAAGATATGCTCTTTTAATATTTTGTGATTTTGCTGTTGAATTGAATTTTATAGTTTAAGCGCGAAGAACATGATATTTAATAAGCAAAGGTAACTCACAAAACGTTAAAAAACGCCCCTTTGGGAGTAATATAAAGTCTGAAAGCTTTCAAATTTTTATTTTTATTCATTTAGTTGTTTATTTTCTAATATCTATTTCATATTTTTAAAGAAAGCGCGATTTTCCGTTCTTGAAAAAGGAATTATGAATTGAATAACTTTATAGATACCGTGTCATAGAGATTATAAAAGTGAAAAGTAAAAAACAGATATTAAACACATATTTACAAAATACGCCTTTATTTAAAACTCATAAATAATTAACCAACTAAAAAGAGAAAATAATTTAGCAGTGTAGTTTAATAAGAACGCGGGAATTTAAATACTTTTTTTTACAAATTTCGTCTAGAGTTTTTTATCCCGAATAACAAAAGTTTGGTCGATATATATATATAAATACATAAAGAAACTTAATAAGAGGCAAAAATTAAAAACAAATGTTTATACCCGTCCTGCACTATAGCTGCAGGATTGAAGTAAAATAAACTTAAAGCACCTAAAATTAAAAGTAAATTGGAGTCAAAGCAAGGCAATTCCTCATCAATATTAATAACTGCGTCCTTGTATAAGATGTTTAACACAATATCTAAACAATTCAGAATTAAAAAAAGGATCATAGTAGTACAAACTAAAAACTAAAAACGCAAAAGGGAAAAAATATACAAGATAATAAAAACAAACATTTTAATTTCGAATTGTTTAGATATTGTATTAGACCTCTTATACGAGGATGCAATTATTAATATCGATGAGGAATTGCCCTGCTTTGACTCTAATTTACTTTTAACTTTAGATGCTTTATACAGGGTTATTCTAAATTGTTTTTACAATTAAGAAGGTTGATAGTGCCCGTTTAGACGAGAAATAATTAGCATAGAGCATAGGATCGCATTGCATTCTGAGAGGTAGGAGAAACGCATTGAGGAAAAGAGGAAAGTAGAAACGCATTGAGGAAGAACAAGGAGGCTATCAGGAATTAACCGTATGCAAATTTGCACTGAGAAGAGACAGCATTTTGCTCTTAGTTGGTACCGGAGAAAGCCAATCAGAGCAAATGGTGTCCTAGAAAGCGGCACAACATTCACGGCTTCAAGTATTACCTTGATAACATCGTCTGAAACTTTTCGTGAATGCTATGTACGAGGAATTGGCATATATTAACCTCGGATACGGTGAAGCAAAAGAGAATGGACGCGAAGCACGAAGATTGTACGAACAGCGGTTTCCAACTCGTTGGATTCCAAATCATCCAACTTTTCGATCGAAGACTGCGAGAAACCGGTTCTTTTGCCATCATCTCAAAAAGCAATTCAGGATGCTCTCTAAATGCACGAACGCTAGAAATAGAAGATTAACTTTTGACTAGATTTGAAGCAGCTTCTTCCACAATTACGAAAGTGGTGGCATACGAAATGGGTATTTCTCCGCTAGTGATGTGGCGTATTTTACACAAGGGACGCATGTACTCCTAATAACTCGTGCGAAAAATGCAATCTTTGGACGCAGATGATTATCCCTGCCGGGCAGACTTTTTGCAGTGGTTGCTCGGAATGAGGAATAACGATCCATGATTTCTTGCATTATTATTTAGTGATGGGGCAACATTCAGCAGAGAAGGCATTTTCAACATGCACAATCAACACGTTTAGTCTGACAGCAATCCTCACTGCACTACCCCTCATAAACACCAGCAGAAATTTTCCGTGAACGTTTGGGCAGGTAGCCTGGGTGATTACCTGGTAGGCCCTTACATCATACCAGACCGTTTGACCGGCGCAACATACCAAGGCACATGAAATCTTTAGTGTATTAAATGCCTGTGGATTCAGCTGTAAAGAATTTATGAGACTCTAAAGAGCTTTATGAAATACTATGACTATATTATGAATGAATTTATGAATACACTATTACAAATGACAAATGGACTATTACGTATAAACTATCATGAATGTAGGATAATACATGAATGTTTGTAAAAACACTGCAAAACTATTTCTAACAATTACTATTACGAACTATTACGAGTTCATTATGAACTATTGCAAACTATCGTGTACTATAATGAATGAATTAACAGACTTATTAACTATAAAGTTATGCACTATTATGAAACATTACGAAATATAGTAAACTTCAAGATATTTTGTATACCATATATTATTTACTACAGTATTATCACATCTATTCATTATATACTGTGCTACTGTGTATTACTAATCAAAATTTATGAGGCATTATTTCAAATGTTTATGTACATACTACCAAATTGTTATGAAATAGCTATATTTTCTCCCATTACAAAATTTGTACTCTGGAAATGACTCCAAAGTTTGTAAGTGCAAAGGCACCAACTGTAAACATTTGTTTGTATATTACATTCAAAATTATTAAATATGGAAGTGTAATAGGGCTATACCGATTTACTTATAGGAAACATTGGTGCCCTATTATATTTCAACCTGCGCCTGTGCACTCAGTTGAAGATTTCGTTGCGAGAATCGTTGTTGCCGAGGACAAAATTAACGCGACACCAGGAATCTTCGAGAGGGTGCGCCAGTCCTTCCTTCGCCGATATCAACTGTGCAACGACACTCTTAGTCGGCATTTTCAGCACTTTCTGTGAGTTTTTCACTAAACAATAAATCTGATTGCCCAAATCTTGGTCTCGTTCATTCACTTTCCCAACACTGTTGTAAGTTCAGGTTGGAATTCCAATATTCCTCTTTTCTGCCTCTCAGAGTGGAATGCCACCCTATGTTCTATGGTAATTATTGCTCGTCTGGCTGGGTATTATCACCCCTCTTAATTTGTAAAAATAATTTAGAATCACCCTGTATGTACAGCATCATATACCAATATATGTAACAAACGGGGCAAAATTTTACATTCATTTAAATATTTTGCTTAAAAATTGCACCACCCAAAATGAGACAATGTACCATTAGTAGTACATGTACCGTGGTTTGATAAACCTTGTTCAAACGAACTCCATTGTCAAAATTATAAGCCATTATTTTTATAAACATGTCAAAGGCGTCTGCGCTTTTCTTATCGGGGATATAAAACTGTAGATTAATTTTGGGAAGAGAATTGTTTAATCTCTTCTTCCTATTAAACTATACTGATAATTTTTTCTCCAATAATTTCATCAATTATTTTATGGATTTTGCATAACTTATTTTATAACTAAAAAACTTTTTTTGTTAGATTTAAGACAAAATTACAAAAGTTTGTGAACTAAATATGAAATTCCTGAAAATTATATCGTAAAATGTATTAAACAGTCTTGTCTGAGAGAAAATATTTTTATATTTTGTATTAATGGTCACATAAAAAATAGGTAATATTCAAACAAAATGCATATCACACCGAAGGGTTCTTGAAATCTTAAATGATTAAAATTCAGATACAGAAGCTGTTTATACACTTTTTGAATGTTTTCGGGGACATTTAATTAACGCTTAAAATATAAAAAGTAATATTTTAAATGTTCGATCTGATTGACTTTTGTCTGGACTATACATTTTCATTGTGATTTCCTTGAAAGAATATCTTTTCAAAAAACTCTGTTCCTCTTTCGCTATTTTTCAATGCACTTAAAAAAAGCATTTTTCAAGAGATCAGGGGCAAAATAATCTATGCGTGAAACGTCAGCAGACTTCGTAAGAACGCGTTGGAAAGGTACACTGCGAAAAAAAAGAAAAAAAAAAAAAATAGACAGTTCTATGTCTCCCGTTCTACTGGACCGATTGACGAAATTCAAATTGCGTTTTTCATGTCTCGAAAGTGCGACTTAGGATATATATTAGATTTATATACAGCATCATTCTAACATAGGTGTTTTGACACAAAATCGGATTTTTTCTGAAATAACATAGCAATTTTTTTTCCGTATATCGATTCTGCGACTCAAATTATGCCTAGATATTAAATTTTGTAAAATTTGGTGCGAAATTTACAGAGAAATTCATAAACTGGCGAATTTTTCTCAGTTTTAGCCAAGAATAATTAACTTGGCGAACTTCTTAATATGTGGCAACCTATTTTCCTTTCCTTGCATTGTGCAGCGGAGGAAAAAAGTCACATTATTCCTGCCTTTTTACATTGTAAATAAGAAGAAAAAAAGTCACATCGTTCTAATTTCAAATAATTTTAACAAAGTGAGTAAACCACATTTTCGTTATTATCGCTTTCAACAAATATGCCAAATTTCAAAACGCGCCAATATATAAATTCACGTATATCTTGTGAATTTTGAATAAAAAGGCTCTAATGTTTTGCAGGTATGCTTAGAAATAAATCTTTAAGATGATAATAAAATTTTTTTATGGGTTATAATTCAAAATTGTTTTTGGAAAAATTGATAAAAAATATTTTAAAATACAAATTTTAAAAACAAATCATAAAAAAATGAGAGAATTTTATTTGGAATGAACCAAAATTTAGAACTGTGTAAGGAGGAATCAAATAAGTTTCATAAAAAAGAGATATTAATAAATATATATCAAATTCAATTAAGATTAAGGATCTAAAATTTTGAGAGCTAACTTTTGAAAAAGTACTTGTGAGATTTTTACAAAACGTGGCAGTTGGCATAATTTGAGTCGTAGAATCGAAATATGGAAAAAAAATGGCATGTCAGTTCAGAAAAAGTCCGATTTTGTGTCAAAATACCTATATTTGAACAATGCTATGTATAAATCTAATACATATCCTAACGTCGCGCCTTCGAGACATGAAAAACGCAATTTGAATTTCGTCAATTGGCCCAGTAGAACGGGAGATAGAAATGTCTTTTTTTTTTTTTTTTGCGCAGTGTACAAATGGAATACTTGTATCAGTCTCCATTTTTTCAAAGGATGCTTTGGTATTTTTTGAATTACAACTTGTTGCTTTGTCTGAATAAAATTTCATTTTTTTAAAGGCATTGGGATGACGAAATTGAATTTCTTCTCTAAATATCAAACGTAAAGTTTTCTCTTGATATCACTTTTAATACTTTTTTATACCACACTTGAAGACTTTATAAGTTGATATGAATATTTTTTGCCATTGTTATTTTTAATTTCCCCTTTAAGAGAACCTTGCGACAGTCATACACCTCTTGCTGACGGAATTAAGGATTGACGGAGTCAGGATGACGCATTTTTTCTCCTCTTAAGTTTTTGGTAATAAATAGATCTTTGCTTATTGCACTCATTTAAGTAGATCTGTACATAATCAAGGGTTACAATATATTTCCATTTATCTTCTGCTAAATAGTTTTCATACAGGGTTCTAAAATTATTCTCGTTGGGCCACACAGTCGCCAAAACATCAGAAGTTTTTAACTGTAAGTTATATATCTTGGTTAGTTTTTAGCTATAAGTTATATATCTTGATTAAGCTATTACCTACATTATTAGCCCAAAAGGGTGGTACTCCAGGAGGGCTATTAGTCTCAAAACGGCATTTTGTGGCGCTTTACTATAAACGGCGAATCAGGTTTTAAATTGCTGCCACCAAATATTATATTTAAAGAAATTAAATAATGAAGAATATGCATGAATGTATGTATGTTTCTCGCATTGAGAAAAAACGATGGTACCTAGAGTCATCAAATTTTGAATAACGTAGTCCTCCACCCGGGCATGGGCACCCGGAAGTCCGAATTTTGAATTTCGAAATTTTTTTATTACCTATTTCATACTTTGTAAAACTTGAACGAATTTTTGATTAACAAACTCAACGACTTCAAAGCGAGCAATGGCAACACTGCACGAAAAAAAATTATCTCCATCGCGCCAGACCATCTATCGGAAATTCTAAAGATATGTTGTTTTTAAATATTTTGTGATATTGCTGTTAAATTGACTTTTGTGTGGTTTAAGTGCGAAGAACATGATATTTAATAAATAAAGGTAACCAAAAACATTCAAGAAATGCCCCTTTGGGGGTAATATAAAATCTGACAGCTTTCAGATTTTTTTTGTTAAATTTATTTTATTTAGTGTTGTTGCAAATGCATTTACAGACTTTGTAATTGGTTTCTGCGTCCGCGGATTTTTCATTTGTTACCAACGATTTAACTTTAGAAACAGCAAATACCTTTTTCGGGTATTCGTTAGGAATATTCTTTCCTTGTGGAAATAATGAATGATTATTTCTCCCTTTGCGATTAATAATGATGCTTACTTTGTCCTTAAAATCTTAATACCATGCATTTCCCAACGTTTTTGAACTATAGAATAAGAACTATAGAACTAAATTTATAGAACTATAGAACTATATTAAATTATTGTACTACAGAATTACATTTTTCGCTTAAAATTTCAATACCATGCATTTTCCAACGTTTTCGAACTGTAGAATAAGAATATGTTCGGAAAGCGGAACATTATATTCTTCAATTCACAGCTTGTTTGCATGAAACATTTCAAAAGAAGAATAAATTCAAAAGTAGCCGACAATGTTTCTTATTTCAAATAATAAGCTGTTGCAAGAAAGTTTTATTCTCAAGCATTTCCTTTTTTTAAAAGTTTTTATGGAAATCGTTCTAAAAATATGTAAATATCATCTGTATGTACAGCTGTACAGGTACTGTAATATTCTGAGTTCCTAAGGAAGTGCAATTACAAATAACACTTCCAATACTATTCTCTTCACTTAAGCAATGCATGTATTATTATTTTGTTAAAGTATATCTTAAACGCTTTGGTACTTAAACGTTTTTAAGTATGAATAATTTACTGACAGAATATGTGGGGTGCGGGAGATTATATGCGAGTAAATACTGCAGTTAAATCAACTAGACCTTTTTCTGTCTCCCATTTTTTTTTTCAGTAGAGACACTGTTACTTACTACGTTCCGTTTCAGGAAAGGCATGATACCTAAAATTGTGCTAAATCTGGAAGAGTTACAACAAAGGAGCTCTGTTAGTTAGTTCTGTTTCTAATAAATCTTCAACTCATCTTCAAACAGCAAACAAGATATCCTCTTACAAATTAACGTACATGGACATAAATAATCAACGTTCTAAGATGAGCATTTCTACAGTTAAATGCAACTCAACCAAGTTCGTAGCTGGTATTTTGGAATCCTCTGGAAACGTTCCAGTTAAAACAAGTGTTACACTTTCTATGAAAATGAAAAGGATTAAAATATCTGCAACCTTCGCCATTCGTTTCTTCCTTCCTCCCCCTCTCCTGTCACTCAGAAAAGAACTAAGGGGGGCGAAATCGACTCTCGATTTAAAATAAAAAATTTCATCATTTACGTCACCACAAGCTTAAAAGTTTTTGGAAGTTCGTAAATTTAATATTTATTTCCCTTTTAAGATGATTAACGAAAGTTTCATATATGCTGTTAAATGGAGTAGATATATAATAAACACGAAATTAAAATTTTGAAAAGGATATAATTTTTCAATTTTTGAATGACTGTTTTTAATATATCTTACATCCAACGGCTAAATTAAATTTCATTACTGTAACAGTAAATTTGATTACTTCGCTTTGACAAATCCGGCTTCAGCGAAGCAAAATTTATGTTTTCCATTTATACGTGGTTTTTTCCTGTCCCGATTCATTTCTGTTTATGTTAATAACAAAATATTTCATTTATGTTATTTATAACTACGTTTATACATCATACACTTTTTCTCTGACTAACATGATTATTTCGTTTTGAAACCCGCATAGTTTCTTCGAAAGTCATTTTCTTCTTTAATTAACATTTGGAAGCTGTCTATAGGGATAAAAAGATTTCCTTTTTAAGAAAATGGGTATCTCAGATTCTGTAGGAATCCAAATGGTGTTGATGAATGCAAACAGGTTCTCTCGTAGGCATAAAATAAGCAATGTTGTCTGTTGACCAGACAGGTTTAGTGACCGAAGGCACTTCATTCTTGAGTTATTTGGTTAGCTACTGAGTTCTGTCCTATGCCTCATAAGTGAAACAAGCTTTGGTATTATTGTAACACGTTTGCAGGTACCGCATACTATTACTGCTATCAGTATAACACGTTGATGCCAGCTGCGAGATAACTCGTAGCAGCGTTCTGTCCCTGAATATCCACTACGAGTCTATTCGTATTTGTCCAATTGATATACATAATAATGGTGATTGCGAATACGCGCTAATTATACCAACTGAATGCCTAAAATAAGAACAGTGATTATTAGTATTAAAAATAGATAAGTAAATAAATAAATAAAATAAAAAACACTAAAATTAATTTATTTATAAAATAGTAAAAATCAACACCTTTCATAAAGTCTGCTATATTTCCATTATTTTAGAGAAATAAACTAAAAAAGACGTAAAATTTCCGTCAATTTCTTAATTGGCTTTGAAATATTCTTGTATTTAAGCATTTTTTATCTTTTCTTCGGATACCTTTTTTCGTGCGTCATATTTTTGTGGTGATACATGTATGAATTATTTGAAACGAAATTGTTTATTGTCGCATCTAATAATGTCGACTAGTCCGAATGCACATGAACAATGCCCATTCATAAACGACGTGGAAGTGGTGGTCAGAATTTGCGTATGCTGCACGGTAGTAAAAATTATAAGGCTAGAAACCAAGAATCGCATTAAATGATACCTGAAAGATTGTTTCATAGGAGAAATTAAAGCCTCCATCCATGTTAAAATCTCCTAGGGGAAAAATAATATTTAATTTACCAAAAATATTCGCATTTTTATATTATTCTGTCACACGATTTCCATTCTTACGATTTTAAAATCGAAGTTTTTTTAACGTTTCTACAATTGAAATAGTATTTCAAGTAAACTAAAAGCGATAAAATTTAAGTTTATGTATCAGCAGCTGTCTGGTAGAATAGCTTCAAAATTCTAAAGATACTTACACTGGTGTGCAAAAATTAAGGACGAAGTCGAAAAATTAGCATATCAGCTGAACGAAGAGGCAGAGCGGACAGAAAGACCAATCAGGAGATTAAGTAAGGTGATGTACGGTAGCACACGCGCAGATATGCAGGTAGACGTAATGGGGGAGTGTCTGAGCAGTATAAAGCATGTTGTCGGTGTAAGATCAGTATTTCTGGCAAAGAGATTGCACGCCGTATAGCAGTTAAAATCACACCGAGTTGCTGCCTCAGCGAGAAATGGCGAATAATCAATCTGTTAGACGACATCTGGATGCTTTTACCCGAGGTCGAATCATTGGGAAGTTGGAGGAAGGCCGCAGTGTGACAAGTGTGGCTGCAGAGTTCGGAATTGCTCACAGCATCGTTTCACGACTTTGGAGACAATTTCAAACTACAGGAACAGCTATCCGGGGGTTTAGTAGTGGTCGTCCACGAGGAACCACACCCGCAGATGACCGGTATATTGCCTTACAGGCCAGAAGAAACAGGCGGCAGACAGCGGGAGAAATCGCTAGACACACGACACAGGCGACTGGACGACCGATATCGCGTTTTACCGTGGCCAGAAGACTGCACGGTGGTGGTCTGTTTGCACGACGCCCTGTACGGTGTGTACCTCTAACGCCTGCCCATCGGAGAAGGCGTTCTCTGTGGTGCCGGGAACACCGGAATTGGAGAGACAATGAATGGGGACGAGTACTCTTTACAGATGAGAGCAGATTTAGTCTGAGTTGCGATTCTAGACACATACACATCTGGACAGAGCGGGGAACACGCAATAACCCCTTCAACATCATCAAAAGGGACTGTTTTGGAGGTCGCGGAGTTCTCGTTCGAGCAGACATAATGCTTGGTAGCCGGACCGACCTTCATATCTCCCAAGGAGGTTCGTCACCTGGGACTGCTATTGTAACGAGGTTCTTCTTCCTTACATGCGTCTTTTCACAAGGGCTATGGGTCCTCAGTTCCTCTTCATGGACGACAACGCTCCACCTCATCGCACAGTTACTGTCGAAGAGCTGTTGGAGAGTGAAGATATTGAACACATGGATTGGTCGGCAAGGTCTCTGGATCTAAATCGCGTCAAGCATGTACGGAACTTACTAGGGAGACCCGTGGCAGCACGTAACTTATCGCCCGTAACGATTCCGAAACTGCGATTGGTGCTACGAGCAGCAGTGTCTCAACAGCTCATTAACAACCACATATCCAGCATGCACAAATGATGTGAAACCTGCCTAGCAGTCAGGGGAGATCATATCCCCCATTAAAGACCGGATGTTTCTTGCTGGACACCCATCACAGGGATGTTTCGGCCTTCAGTCGCATTGCGCTTCATGCTACTTTTTCAATAAAGCTTCTTTTTGTCCCTCTGATTTCTCTTTAGTAAGTGTTGCTTACATTACTCATGTCCTTACGCATTGGGGATCTTACGGTATAAATGTGTTGATTTGGAAAGCTTTTGTACGAAGTTATATTGAAAAAACCGTCTCGTCCTTAATTTTTGCACACCAGTGTATATCGGAAAATAAACTAAAATTTGGATAGTACATTTACTCGCACTGCGGAAAAAAGGCTGCCCCTAAAATCACCAAATTTTGAGCACATATAATCCTTCATACAAGCATATTCTCCTCTAACCAGAATTTTCATTTTCGAATTTGTTTTAAAAATTATTTCGTGTTCGTTGTGAATCTAATGTAATATTGATTCACAAACTCAGCGAACTCCTCAATAACGAGTAAGACGTTTCTCTTTCAAATTTAATAAATAATTTCTGAGATTTGAAAGAGATGTATTACTACTGTCAGAAATGAAATGTTTTTACCATCACCGCGGCAGAACGCTGCCATTCGGCAGGTTGTAAGGTCCTTAATTTATATTTCAAATTTCACCAGTTTGTTACGAGCTAAGCAATTTAAAAAGTAATAAACGCAGATCATCTGTATTATTACGAATTACTAACTCTACTCGTTAAAAATCATGCAATATTTTTCTTTCTTTTTTATAATAACTATTTTATGTCACTAGCCATGGAAGCTGTTGGCATAGAAGAAACAATCCAAAGACAGCAAAAAGAAATATCTACGCTTATTTATAACAATGTTAGCAATTACGTACCCACAGACATGGTGCTATGTAGACCATGGCATGAACGTTTTGGTACCTTCATCAATGATAGCCATCAAAATTAATGAAATCCTCATAAGTACTCTTATAAATGAGGAAATCCAATTTTGTCATCATCATTATTATGCATTACACTAAAATGGAAGAGAAACCGACTGCTTAATTTGGTACTACCACGACATTATTCAATTCATCCAATCACAAGGATTTCTGTATAGCACAAGAGTTCTTGCAATTAGATTAGTACACTTGCATTCCTGTATTACACTGATTAGACTTCGATTGCGCTCGTCCCGAAAATCACAGTCAACTGAATTCTGGCTGCAAATGAAGCCATTCGTGTAGACTGAAGAGTCTTTGTTATATATTTATAGTAAAATACAGAAGGTTTAGATTGTGGATTGCAATTATAAAAATCAAATGTTACCATTCCTATTGTAAGTTGTTCCTGGTGAAATAATTTTCAGGCAATTTTAACTTCGTAAATAAACAGTAGAAAAATTACCTTTTAAAATTGTAAAAAAAATTAAATGGGTTGTTTTTATCAGCTTGTATAACCACAGAAACAAAGCCCAAATTAAAATATTTTGAATTTTCGTTCAGCGAAGCATAAGATAATATTTAATTTTTCTTTCAAACTTATTCAGTTATTAATTAACAAACTAAGCGATTTAAAAGCAATAATCACAGATTCATTTCAGTTATTATTAATTATCAGCTGGACCCGTGAAATGACACTATCTGGATTCATTAAAATCAACTACATGTATAACATAGTGTCCGTGTTTTGGTTGCGTGTGTTTAATGCATACAAATTTACAGCTTTATTCCGATTTTGATGAAATTTTGCACACTTGTCATTCAAAACAAGAGAAAGGTCACTGTCACTGTCAGCATAAGATTAAAAAAAAAAGACACGGATTTCACACTAAGGGGGTTTACACAGTCCAGTCACATTAATGTGACCATCTGTCAAAAGCCAGAATAACCACCTTTCGCAGAGCGGACTGCTGCGAGACGTGCAGGAAGAGAGTCACATAGGTCCCTGAAGGTGTTCTCTGGGATGTTGAGCCATGCCGACTCTAATGCCGTGGCCAGCTGCGCTAGATTACGCGGTTGAGGATCCATGGCGCGAACAACTCGATCGAGATGGTCCCACAGATGCTCGATTGGGTTTAAGTCAGGTGAGTTTGCTGGCCAGGGGAGGACGGTAAACTCATCCTGGTGCTCTTCGAACCACGCACGTACACTGGCAGCTGTATGGCACCTCGCATTGTCCTGCTGGAAGATGCCATCATCCTGAGGAAAAACAATGCGCATGTAGGGGTGAACATGGTCCGCAAGGACAGATGCGTACTTGTATTGATCCATTGTGCCTTCCACAATGATCAGTGAACCTAGAGAATGCCAGGAAAACATTCCCCAGACCATAATGCTCCCGCCTCCAGCTTGGACCGTTCCGGCAATGGTTGCAGGGTGGTTCCTTTCAGAGGTTTCACGCCTTATACGCCAACGTCCATCTGTCCGATGGAGCATAAAACGCGATTCATCCGAAAACGCAACCTGTCGCCACTCAGTGGACGTCCAGCTGCTGTACTGGCGTGCAAATTCTAGCCTTCGCCGTCGATGAACAGCAGTCAGCATAGGTGCACGAACCAGGCGTCTGCTTCGGAGGCCCAGACGCAGCAATGTTCGCTGAATAGTACTTTGGGAGACACTTTTGGTAGCCCCTTGGTTCATTTTGGTGGTCAGTTGCTCAACGGTAGCCCGTCTATCTGCCCGAACGCATCTCCGCAACCGTCGTTCGCCTCTGTCATCTATGGCCCGTGGTGCACCACATTTGCCACGTCGCTGATTTTGGACAGTCCCATTTTGCCATGCACGGTACACTTTTACCACGGCGGCACGCGAACAGTTCACAAACTCAGCCGTTTCGGAAATGCTTCCACCCTTGGCCCGAAAGCCAATGATCATGCCGTTTTGGAAGTCGGATAAATCGCTTCGTTTCTGCATTACGCCAACGATTGAAATGTTTTCCGAAGCCCTCACACACCCTTTATATACGCTCAACTACACTGTGCTGCCACCTGCCTTCTGGGATTGGTTATTTAACTCTGACATGGAAAGTACGTGGTGGTCACATTAATGTGACTGGACTGTGTATATTGCAATAACACACGCACGAAACCCTGCTTGCTTACACATCACCCATCTTAGGTTCATTTCACCGTTGTTGCCTCAGGCATCTTAGGTTCATATCGCCGTTGTTGCGTTCTCACTATCAGTCCTTACAAAAACTGTTAGATGACGCAATATTCGTTCACTTTAGGGAAGAATGTACAGCCTTTAAAGCAGAATATCAGTGCGGTATCTATCAGTTTTTCGAGAATACTTCGAAAATGTAAATCTGTTCTCTAAGTGAAGCCTCTTTACTCTGCATAAGCCCCAGGCAAAGCCCTATTCTTCAGCTGCTGTATAAATATATAAATATATAATATTAATATATATATATATATATAAGGAAATAATTAGATAAGGTAATTTTTTGTACTCAAAAAGCCTAATACTTGCGTTAAAGCTACACAGTAAGAAAATAATAATCTATTTAATAGAACAGAATTATTATTTCTAGGAATAGAAACGAAGATTAGAAATTTTAAAGCTATTGAAGTAAAAAGTCTTTAAGTACAACTAGAGTTTGTAAATAAAGTTTAAACTAACAGATATATACAATAAACTTAAAGCATCTAAAGTTCTAAAGCTGAAATTAAATTGGAATCAAAACAAGGCAATTCCCCAACATTATTAATAATTGCAACCGTGGATAAAACAGGTTTAACATTGTATCTAAACAAATCAAAATTAGCATAAGAATTAATCAGTAGAATAAATCCGAAAAATAAAAATGCGAAAAAGAGGAAATATATAAAAATTATAAGAATATAAAAAAAATAATCTCCTTTTTCTGAAACCCTAATTCAGAACTCATCACAGAAAAATTGATTAAAGTTTCTATCTTTCTACCTTTTTGCCAATTTAAATAAACTGGTAAACTTTGGTTTTACTAAAAAAGGGGGCTTCTAGTTTCAAAGACGTACTGTACCACGATTACGTGAAGACTTATCTTTTATAACCCGATTTTTTCCTTTTTCCTCAACTTTAAGCCAATTTAGTTTTCGCATTTTAAGATTTTACAGTGGACATTATCTTTTAGAAAGTTTCTTCCGCCGCAATGTTGGAGTTGCCACTCACCCTCCTAGTTGGTAGCAATTTTTACAGACCACATCCAACTTTTCGCATCTCCACACACACAAAGTTTAACAGGATAGGACATTTTGAACACAAGTAAAATTACTTTTTCTGCTGTTGGGCACTTTGAAACTTATCTCGTACGTTTTTCAAAGAAGTTCAGCTTTCTGCCTCTCCAAGAGTAGCCTTGAATTCAAGTTTTTTTTTGCATGGAACACAGTTTGGGAAAAGATGGTCGTCTTTAGAATTAAGTTTACGATTAGATAAATTTTTTTGCTTCTAATAGGTTTTTCAGTTTTTAGCTCAATAAAGCTCGGATTAGAATTTTATATTATTTATAGAAATCTCTTCTGAAAAGTCTTTCGTTTTCTTGGTATTAAAAGTTTGGGATCGCATAATCGGGGACCACCCAATTTTTTTAGTGTTCTTTAAATGACAATGTGCTTTAAAAGTGTATTCTTTTGCTCATTAATTTGTAATTGCTTTTGAATGTCCGATTTAAATGTAATGTGCATTTGAAAAATTTTTTTGAGTAGTCAATTTTGC
>KK120546.1:378835-397584 GCA_000611955.2 Stegodyphus mimosarum | reverse complement strand
TAATGTTTTAAATGAAAATTTAATCGAATATTTTTTCCGGTTCTTGAACTCAAATGATTCAGAAGAACGAAACATGTATTCGAAACATATTAATTGACTTTTATGAAACTTTAATTAATTTCTCCTGATGAGTTCTGAATTAGTGTTTCAGAAAAAGAAGATTATTTTCTTTTTATTTTCATATTTTTATATTCTTATAATTTTTATATTTTTTTTCTTTTTCGCATTTTTCTTTTTCATGTTTATTCCACTGATGAATTCTTATATTAATTTTTATTTGTTCAGATTAGACCTTTTATCCACGGTCGCAGTTATTAATATTGTTGGGCAATTGCCTTGTTTTGATTCCAATTTAATTTCAACTTTAGATGCTTTAAGTTTAATTTACTTCAATCCTATGGCTATAGCGCAGAACTGGTTAAAATGTTTGTTTTTAATTTTTGGAATATTACTATGTTTCGCTTTGTATATATATATATATATAATTTTTGGCTTACTTCGCTTATCTGACCTAAGCAGAATTTATTAGATTTTTAAACATTTTCGTTTGTTTATAAATTATGCTTCTATTTTTTAACTCGGCAGTATATTTCCAAAATTTGAGTTGAATTTTGTTTTCTCAAATTTGAATTAAAAAATGCGCATATGGTTTTGTTTTCAAAGTGTTGGATTGTTATTATTACAAGTTCTGTCTTTGGACTCGATTTGCTGCAAATAGCATTTATATTAGTCAATTACTTCGCAATCTTTTTGAATTTTTATGTGTTTTTAATGCTACAATTTTTTCACCGTTTACTTCATTCTCGGAAGGGGTTAGTTGATAAAGACACAAATTATACATATTGTTTTTCAAAAGGTTAATTATTTTCTTAAAGTTATTTTTAAATTTTTTATTTTAATTCCTGTCCTTGTCGGTTCAGAAAAACAGGCTGTTTTATTTATTTACTTCCTTTTTTAGCACCAACCTCCTGATGACGATGCAAGGAAAGATATCGTTACGAATTTTGTACTTAGGTATTTTTTGGTAGAATTATAAATAAAATTGTTGTATTCCTTTTTGTATAATTTAACATGAAAAATTTTAAGACAAGCTATTCCGGAAGAGAAGCAATACAGAGGCAAGTGCATTTAACATTGAGTAAATGGGTATCTCGAAAATTTGGCGAGATATCGCCAAGCTGGCAACGGTTTTGGCTACTTATTTTGTCTCAAAATTTGGCGAGTAATCGCTTAATTCGCAAAACTTGGCGACCATTTGGCGACATTTTGGTCCGGTTTCTGTATCACCGTAATAGGTATTAGAAGTGAATTAAATTTTTAATTAGATTAGGTATTACATTTTTGCATACCAGTGTATTATTAAAACGTATTCCCACATTTAATAAAATTTCAAAAAGAAAAGTGCTCACAAATTAGAAACTATACATTTTGCTTCAGAATTTTATATGCAGAGACTGTACAGTCAGAAAAATTAGAAATTCTACAAGGTGAGAGTATATATGGCATTCATTACACGCACTTATTTTTACTTCCTTGTACGAAGTAAAAAGGAAGTATTGTAATCGCGAAAAATGTCGGGTATATTTCAACGAAAATATCCATTTTGACCGCTATCAAATGCAATTTAACGATGTTTTAGCGTAATATCTGAACGTAAGGATAGAATAAAGGACTTTTTCCCCCAAAAAATAGTTATAAAGCTAATTTTAAATTGAATTCTGAAGAGATTTTTTTCGTAGTGTCTGTGCGTACGTACATACGTATTTATGTATGTATCGCATAACTCAAAAATGAGTAACCTCAGAAACTTTGAAATTTTGTATATAGGACTGCTATAACGTATAAATGTGGAAGTCCTATTTTGATTGCAATCGGCCACACCAAAAATATATAAATATATGTATATATATAAATCCTCTCTGTTATTAGTCTCAGTGAGCTCAGTTTCTTCATTCTTATATATTGGTAAATTGCACAATTTTTGCTTTAAAAATGATTAAATTCTGTTGTTCTTATCCTCGGGTTAAGGTTTTTATGCCTTTAGTTAACTTGCATGCAAAAATAGCAACAATTTAAAAGTTGTTTAAGTGTGGCTAAACCTAATTATTTTGGCCATAGCAGCCATATTTGTTCACATTTGAAACTTAGGAGAATAGTGGATTTGTTGCCAATCTAGGGAAACTAAGCTTCGTAACATCAAAGATAACGCCTTCTTTTATTATTGCAAATTAAATCATGTTTAATCTATTCTGGAATTTATTTGATCAAATAAGTGTTTAAGATTTACTTCCTAATTTCTTATTTAGATATTTTGAGATTTTATCTATTTTTGCCTTATCGCGAAGTGAGAACTGAATTAATTGAATGAGACATACTGAATCGTCTGTGAAGAGCTGTTTACTTCTTTTTTTTGTTTGTTTAATTTCTTTTATACATCGTTTTAGATTTATTATAATATTTGAATAGAACATGTGGCAAAGATTAGATAATTCTTCAGATGATATACATAATTTTTGTGCATTCTGAGTCATAAATTGAATGAGATATAACGCTATTAAGTGAACCTAGCGCCAGTGTCGCTATGGTAAACAAATATAGTGCATTTTAAAGAGTGCATTTATTCTATTGCGGTTTATGCGCTATCGACGAAGTAGATTTAATTCAATCCAATAAGTTTAAATGAAATCCAAAATGCCTGTAATTCATTATTATAATATAGTTGCTATTAATAATATTATTAATAATATAATTCATTATTACAATATTCCGTACGAGGAAGTCGTGTTTTGTACATATCAGATTTTTTATTTATACTAACTGCATAAACTATAAATTTTATAACACTTTTAGGAAATGCTTCCAAGTAGTGCAGATTGTTTTCAAATGGTTCGCTTTGTTACGATGACAAATAAAATGAACTTTTATGAATTAAAAGACATATGGAAGCTCTTATATGCGAAGGATTGGCAACAGCTTCGTTTTGCACTTTTCGAATCTTAAATTAAAGCTAAAAAGGGATTTGAAATAAATGTAAAAAATACTGTATCAGGTGTTTCTAAAGTTCGCGTAAAATATTAAACTGAATGCAAGCAAAACCAATTAGGATTTACTTAGAAAGGATTTTTAATTTAATATTGAATAAATGGAATTAGAACTAATTCAATCTAAACGCCTTTCATTTCATCATTTCACATTTAATACTGAATTCACAGCTTCAGAATATCCAGGAACTCCATCCACGTACCCCCTCCCCTCTCTGAAAGTAAACATTTCTTCTACAGGCCTAGCTATACCCGAACAAAAACATTAGAACTCTCTGGATCATTTTAAATGGCTCAATTTGATTCGAACTGCTGTTTCATATTATATTAAGCTATTCATGAAATTCAGCTGATTTTTTAAGAGAACGTGTTGACCAAGAATGATTTCTTATTTCAGAATACTATTTGTCTGTAAAAATCGTTTTTCATTTTTACTTCCGAACACTATGTTTCAATTAGAAAACATTTTGCAGTTAAAGATGCAAATCCACTTACCCAAGTATAATTTAAAAGAAGAAATCATCCATAAAACAAGCAGAAGAAGGATAAGTAGCTTCGACGATTGCATTTTATATTCAGCAGCAAAATTCTTTTTCCCTTCTTTGCAAGCTCATGAGACAAATAAGACATATTTCAAAATGCAAGGAAAGTAGAAAGAGAAAAAATTGCAAATAAACGTTTGAATTTTTAAAATAAAAAAAAATGGCCCGAGGCTTGAAAGGCAGAGGAATCATTCTTAATGGAGTTTTCGTACAATCTATTTGTTTGTCCATTAACTTTCATTACCCGTTTTCTCTTTGCAAAAGATGGAAGTTTACTTTACAGTAAGGATTACCTCCATCGCCAAAGAGTTGAAAATTTTCTCCGTCGATCAAATAATATTATCATTTCATTTCTTTAGATAGAATGGAAGCAAATGCTTATGTTTGGCTTGCGGGAGGGAAGAACAATTTTTATTGCTGTTGAGGCACCTTATTTCTTTGATGAGACTTGGACAAGCAACGTGGCAATAAGAAAAAAGAATGTTTCTTTAGAGAGCACTGCCTTAATCATTTCACATAAGCTGAAACTTTCCTTCTTTTTCTTTTGAAATGAAAATGCTTTTACTTCTTAAGACTAATCCTAACTAGCACCAGAAGATACGGAGAACGTTTATTACAAATGCTTATAAATGTGTCAGGAATTTTCCGGTGTAACCTTCTCAATTCTAACTAGCACCATTAAATTCATAGAAATGCAAGTGCTTACGAACGTGTCAAAAACGGTCGGGCGGAACCTTATAAATCCCAACTAGCACTAGAATATTCAGAGAACACTCACGTTTACGAACGTGTTAGGAGTGTTCGACCAAATAACAGAAGAACATTCAGATAACTTTCAATGCAAGTGTTCACGAAACGTGTGAAGAACTTTCAAGCAGCGTTCGAGTTGAACTTTCTAAATACCAACTAGCACCAGAACGTACAGAGGAAGTTCAAAGCAACTGTTTACGAACATGTCAAGAACGTTCAGACAGAACCTTCTGAATCATTTTCATAAGCAGATAAACTTGGTATAACTGACGCGGGCGACTTTAGAGGTACGAAGTAAGATGAAGAGGCCTAACCGGTTTTCATCATACTCTGCTTTAAAGCACTGGCCATCCCTTCGTGGTGACCAAAACATTCGCTGACTTACCATTCAGATCATTGGGTTTTGACACGATTGGATGTAAATATTTTGTAATTGCGAAGTAATATACATATGAATGTATATATTTTCTTTTTCTACAATGTTTCAGAGTCCTAAGTATGTGAAAAGAATACACTTGTAAACAACATTTCATTCTGAACGAAATTAAGTGCTATACTTTTCACAGAACAGTTTGCTCAGAACGGTTTAATTTGAATGAAATATTTTCACAAGTCTTCGTTAATTACTTAGAAAATTCGATTTTATTCGGAAACGGAACTCTCAGAACGGAATTATCAAACGCTCAGAACGGAATTATCGAAAAATAACCAAGATGTGATTTTTGTCACTAAGTTATACAGATTGCTGTTATCCATCACACAATTAATGTTTCTTTTATGCGGAAATGTGCCGTTTTTCGATTTGTATGGAACTGTCGTTTGTCGAAATATTATCGAAGCGCTGTCAAGGGAGCCTCTGAATGTAAACAGAAAACACCCCACCTGGAGACCGAAACTTCGGAGCAGTGCTTCACTCGGAGTGCGGAGTTGGCGCCCCTTCCTTTCTTACCTCTATGCGGGCGACTGAGGAAAAAGTGCCGCCATCTTTCTCCAGTTGCTCGTTGTTCATCGAGGAATAAGAGTGCAATGACATAAAGGAAGAAACGGGCATTATGCATTTCAGTACCGTGAGGAAATCACTTCTCACCAAGCTGCCGAGACACCCACGCGAAGTGTGATACTTGTTTTGCAGTTGAAGCAAACTCCATCGATCGAACACAGCAATGAAATTATTTTTACAAGATGAAGAAAGATACACTCAAATCATGAAAAAGTGGCGACATGCAAACAAGAATGGAAAACGTCTTCTAACTTTTAAAAAATAAATTATTTACATTCTTCGTGCGAGAACCGTATGAGGCTCTCGAGCCAGCGTTTCATACATTTCCAGTAACATATACATTATTCTTCATCTATTTCAATTGTACGAGATTTTACTAACAATATTTAAAGCTGTTACCGAAGGTCTTAATTTTGGCGAGGACTTGCCAGCTTGCACAGAAGCAGAGGTGCCAAAACCTTTTTACAAGTTGTCACTCTCTTACCAAGACGCAAGTGTGCGTTGACATTAAGGGCCCAAATATGCGATCACCTTTATGAAGTTTGAGCATTTTTCTCATGTGTAATGTGAATACAAGCTAGTTTACTTTACAAAATCTTCCATATAGGCATACCCTCCCCGACATATACTTCTCCATATTCAATGAAACCAACTCATTAAGGCAAACAGCTTAATTTAAACGGCACAAGCAGTTATAAAAAGGAAAATATTAAACTAAAGCGGCATCCAGTGGTAAACAAAAACTGATAGATCGTCCTCTTTTTAACTTCGTGTGGTTGCACAGTTTGGCTGCGGGAGGTTTTATGCTTCTGTCATATAAAATAATACTATTTTCCTCGATAGATGGCATTACATTCGTATTCGCGTTTCTTCTTCCATTGCTTTCGATATAAATACGGTCGTTCCTTGCATTTTGCAAAATGTTCTTCCTGAAGAAGAGCGACCCTTACCTAATCGCCCTCGAAGTCAGTAGTGTTTCATTCAAAATCTATGAATCATCTAAGAAAATAATTTGAAACTGGGCAAAAATGCAAATTACGGTTGCTTTTTTGCCTAATTTTAAATTTCACTTTTACGTTTCCACTTTGATAGGTGTCATATATTTCTGAATAAAATATTTATGTATATGTAATGCAGGATTTAGCGGTAAAAGATTATTTCGAAACTGCACTGTTTGAAGCTTAAAAATATTTTCAGTATATTCTCTTACTTATTTTAATCTATACCCTACTATATGGTAGAATAACATCTGTGTATTTGCTCATAGGCTGGAATTTTGTTTTTTTATAGTATTCTTTAAGAAAATCAAACTTCCCCTTTTCTGCTTTTGCAGCCTTTGGCGAGGTATGGATACTTTTCCATACTACGTTCTGCATAAACTCTGTATTGCCTCCAGAGTATTGCATACATACACCTGTACAATACTTTCATAAACTGTGGATATATATTATTAATAATGGAAAACTAAAATTGCTTGAAATCATGAATTCGGAATTTGCTTTTCTTTCATTCCATTTCAAAGACATCCAAAAGATAGAAATCTTAAATTTCATGGACTCAAATTTATATTCAAAGCTAGACCCACTAACCTTCTCTTAATCGATAAACGTTTATTTTCTCCTTAAGACGCTGGGAAAGTTGGCAGTCATCCAGTGGTTTCCTTGAACTGGAGTAGGCATTGTTTAATTCGCATACTTTCTTAAATTTTGCGGTATCTTTCAAAGGAGGATTCAATTATGTAATGCAAATTCGTTGTTTAAAAAATTGTTTTTAAACGTTGCGGCAATTCGAAAACGAGACGCCAGACAAAAGCAAAAAAATCGCTATAGTAAATTACAAGCTTTGATTTATTCGTAGCAGCCTCCTTTGGAGTCTACATGCTGCTCTGAAAGATCCTAAAATGCTTTGAACGATGTCCATCTGCAAACAGTTTTCCATCAGAGGAAGGCAAACACTGGAGACTAATACTAACATTAATAAATTTTTATATAGTTATATAGTTTTAAAAGTTTTGGAAAAGGGAATAAACATTGGATCAACAACAAAACGCATATATTGTGTATGCTACCGCTTAAGGGCGGAAATCAGTTATTATGCAGATTATCTAGCTAATCTGAAGATTAACTAGGATGATCCGTTAAATTAACTAGGATGATCCGAAAATTGTTTCATTTCTCAATTACCTAGGTAATTTTCAAATTACGTAGATTATCAGAACATTTTCTACTAGGCACTCGTTAGAATGAAAATAAGATGTTTGCTGAAACAACAGCAACGTTTTTGTACGCTTAAAACAGCCGCCACTTTCAAATTGTTGACTGGCCAGGGTTTCAGAAAATGTTTCTGCAAATCCAAATGTACCACAAGTAAGTGTGCTTGTTACAAAATCCAGTTGCTATGTAATTCAAAGTGTCACCGATCTTTAAATTGCACTAATAAGAGAGCATAATTTAATTATATGCTTTGCAAATTCATTTCCTGAATTGAAATAATATTTTAAACTGTTTTATTCATCGTTTCTAGTTTTTTAATTGATTGATCATGAATTCTATCAACTAATTCGCTCATTGTTTGATTGTAGCAAATTGATTTCTTACATTTCGAAGAATACATAAATAACATTTAGAAACGTTGCTGTTGTTCCAGCAAAGATCTTATTTTCAATTTAACGGGCGTCTAGTGTGCAGTGTACAGATTAGCGAGTGTGCCTAGTAGGTAATGTGCAAAATGAAGGGAGAGGGAAAGGAAATGAAAGAAGTAAACTTTAGAACTTTAACGATACGGAAGCCATTATAGGCACATTGTCTAGGCAAAATATAGTAAACTCTTGATTCCGCACTTTGACGGAGCATATCAGTTAATCTGCAAATTAACTAAGTAATGTGCACTTTAACGACATTCGCATTTTAGCGGTGACATATATATATTCGATTTGAGAGTGTGCAAGTTCCTCGTATTCCCGCTAACTATAAATTAGGAAATTAAGCTTCAGATCTAGATTGATGAAACAACTGAACTCAGCGTCGAAAGAATGTAATACTACTAATAATGATTTCTATCTCAGTATATCACGTACGATTATTAACGGCAAAAACAAAATCTCCAGCTCATAAAGATTCTTCTCTATGAAACCGTCCCTTGATTTCCATACTATCACACAACCTATCCTCATACTTCTTCAGAACACGTTTTGTAACAAAGCACGTCACGATTTCGACTTCCCAGATCTCCTGTAAAGATAATTATGGATTGAGAAGGCCGTCGTACCATCAGATAACAGAACAGCAACATCTCAACTCGTCTCGATACGGATCATCTCTAATGTTTTTTGGATTTTCATCATTGGAATGTCACGACTCTACTAGAAGAGAACCTTCTTGGTTCTTATCTCATCTAAAACCTATGATCGTGACGTCAGGTGACGTCATCTTAAATGCATTTAGGAAATCCTAAACATTGTACTTTGAATAAAGTAAGGTACTTTGCTGATAATAACTGATGTTTATTAAAGAACTGTCATACCGGAAAGTGGGTTACTAGAAAAAAGATCAAACAGAAAAAGAGATATTATAGATAACGTCGAGAACCGTGTAAAAGCCAAGGGATAAAATTGTTTTCGGTTTGTTTAATCATTTGTCCTTGAAAAGGAACAACTTTTGTGAACTATATTTACCTAGTACAATGCCTGCACACTTGTGTTTGGACACTTTTTTTAAATTTATGCGCAAGAAACAACTAGACTAGTTTTCCCTCCTTTACTTTTGTTTATCTGTTTCAGGCCATACTTGTCGTTAAAAAATATACTCCAAAAGATTTTTGAAAAAATTTAATATAGATACCATATGACTTCCTTGTATGGTCTATTAAGTTATACGCATTTTTGCTGCATTTGATTTAAACTTATTTTCTCGAATTTCATTAGAGATACATTTCTCATTCGATTAATTCATTTCTCACTTCGTGGTAAAGCAAAAAGACATGAAAACTCAAGACACCATCATTAAAAATTGGAAATACAGAAAAACCACCAAGCACAGTTAAAAAAAATTTTTTTTACAAATAAAATTAGAGTTTCTACGCAAAAACAAGCCATTTGGCTAGGGGACAAGAAGGCAGATTTTCTGCAAGTTTACTTTTGGTCCTACTTTGCAAAAAGACATTGAAGGTGTAGAAACTGACTTAATTCACTATTCTGCTGAGTGTCAAATGTAAACAAATGGTAGTTCTACAGGCTCAACTCGCAACTTGAACTTTTAAATTGTTGATAATTCTACAACTATTGCATGCGGATTAATTAAAGACATAAAAACTTTAATCGGAACATAACAGCTGCATAATTCAATCAGTTTTAAAGCAAAAAATGAACATTTTACCAACATATTAGAATAAAAAAACTAAGCTCACTGAGCCAGGTAACAGAGTGGGAATATATATATATATATATATGTGATATTTGCAGTCGAGAGTCCGTATGTTTCCGTAGCGAGTGGAAAGGCTGCAGACTGCCGACAGACGAATTTCATTTTAAGAACTCCACATCTTTATTCGATTAAAATGACAGCTCATTTTTCTTTACACGAAGATCACATATTCGATAATAATTTGAATAGTAATACTAGTAAATTTAGTATTCGACGTCATAAATATTTTTAACAAAGGAAAAGCGAAGAGACAGAGGAAAGCGTTTGTAGAGCACAGAATAACAGAAAGTAATCTGACGAAAAATGGCGCGTAGAGATATTTATAGTAGCGGTTACACATAACAGGCGAGAGAGTTCTGGAAAGTACTGGACTGGGGGGGAGATCTTGAAATCGCGGAAAGTTAATTAGAGGTTGCTGTTCGCGTAGAGCAAAGCCATCGTTTTCTTTTTATATTTATAATATGTAAGAAAAATAAAGAATATATAAAAGATTAAATTAGCAATATAAATTTCCCTTCTCATTTCTAAAAATAGTAACCTCTCTATGCACTGCGTCATTTCTAGATTAATCCATGTCATATACATAATTCTGGTGATGTAAATGGAACTAAAACTCGAACAGCCAATAGTAATTTTACAGTAGTATTAACTATCCAATCAAAATGCATTGTAAACAAAAACTAACTCAGTCTTAATTAAGATTTCACCCTGACTACAATGCACTTGCTCGCTACTCTTCGGCCTAACTGGACTGCTGTCTGCTTCTTTCTTCTTGCTACAAAGTTATCAAAAATGTAAACCTCTTGAAATAGGCAAAATAATTGCCAAGTTGTTTATGGCCGCAATATGTTTACTGAAAATAAAATAAAGATTTAATCTGCCTCGACTGCGAAATTTCTTATTCAGTGTGAATCGGCACCTCAGCATTCTACGACATCAAAATTCCTTGGTCATTACTTCTAAATTTGTTATTATTATTTCATATATATATATATGAAAGACTGAATTACTTGATTGAAATTCATTGAAAACTAAAAAAAAATCACGATTGATGCAGCCGATTGCAACGGAAAAGGAAGGTGTACAACTACATGTTGTAGCAGTCCCATGTGCAACTTCATTAGCAATTTCAACGTTCTACAGCAACTCATTCTTGAGTTATGTAAGAGAGATACACACGTACGTACGTACAGACTTCTAGAAAAATTCTTCTCTGAATCTATTTTAAATTCATTTTATAATCCGTTTCTGTAAAAAAATTCCTTTATTCCGTCCGTACGTACGGATATCAGTCAATAACATTATTCAAATGATTTCGAGAGCGGTTGAAATAGATATTTTCGTTGAAATATGACACCCGAAATTTATCGCAATTACAATACTTCCTTTCCTTCGTACAAGGACGTAAAAAGGATTTAAGAAAACTTGAAACTCGCGGAATTATTAGTACGTGGAACACATTCAACATTTAACAAACACTTCCAAATAACTGAGTATTTAATATATAGTTGAATATTTTTTAACCAGAATTACACATTTCATATACTTTGGTTTGGATTCGACTAATTCTTATGAATAGAAATATTTAATAAGACATCTATTTTTCTGCCAAAATTACTCTCGTATGGGCGTTTTGAAAAAATATCATGTTTCGTTGTATTTTTGTCCAATTTATTTCATAAATGTTCGACTGAGTTTAAATCCGGAGAAATATTGTTAAATTCAGGACAGTTGTTCACCAGCTAAGAACAAACATTTAGAACTGTATATTTACGAATTACTTCGATAGGATTTAAATCTAAAATTGGGTAAAAGAGCAAATTTAATTGATGTAGATTTTGAGTGAAGGTTTATATAATTCGAAAGCGATCCGACATAAGACACCAATTCTCCGAAGCCCCCCAAAAATTGCAATCGTGATGTGCACAACGATGAATTAACAGAAAAGTTATTTGCCAGAGCAAAGAAGAAAATGAACGTAGCTCCATCTGTCAAGAAAATCAACAATTTCAATTCTGCCTACCATGTTTGTTTTGCCTGCTATTTACAGCCTACCATAATTGTTTTCATCAGTATACATGAAGATAAAAAATGTATTTTGGGCAGTTTCAAAAATTTATTTAAAACTAGTCGATTTATTTGTTCATCTTTATTATTAAATAATGAGGAATCTGAAGTACGACTATTTCTCAGATTGTGGTAAAAACGGCAGCACCTAGAGCCACCAATTTTAACATACGTAATACACCACCAGAACATGAGCACCCTTAACCCCGAATTTTAAATTTCAATTTAAAAAAAAATATTTCGTATTTTGTGAGAAGTTAAGGAAAATTCGATTTTAATAAAAACTGAAACCTTAAAGTTTTGTCGTGGCAATCAGCAAAAATAGGATAAGGTTTTAAATTTAAGCAGAAACTCAGCGATACAAAAGGAATATGTTACTACTCAGCAAAAAGAAATATACACAGCTCGACAATGAAATGCAACACCAAGAAGGATTGGTCAGAAATTATGCAAATTTTTAGAGTAGATGCATGTCACTGAGCTATGCGAATGATATGAAATGCGCAGCTCTCCGACGCACGTGAAGTAAGATATAATGAAAGGAACGTTCAGAATGGGCAATAATCGTTTCGTTATTTCTGCCAGACGAATTATCGAAGAAAGTTGGTTTTTGTGCCGGAGGATACGTGTAATAGGAGAGAATGCCAGGCCGCCGTCAACAAAGGCTCTTCCAGCAGATAGACGATTTTACGAGGAGTATGGTGATCGGACTGAGAAGGGCGGGTTGGTCCTTACGTCAAATCGCAGCTGATACCCACATAAATGCGAGCACGGTGCATCGGCTACGGCGAACATGGTTGGAACAAGGGAATGTGGGAAGAAGGAGGGGTGCAGGTGCAGCCAGAGTGACGTCAGCAAGCGTGGATCAAAGCATCCGCCGACAAGCTGTGGCGGTCCCGCAAGTCACTTGTACCGCGATTCTGCAGCGTGTGCAAGATACCCTGGATGTCCCCGTGTCGACGAGAATCATTTTTCGTCGATTGGTTGAACGTGGCCTGCACTCACGGCATCCCTTAAGAAGACTGCCATTGACCCCACAGCATAGACGTCAACGTTTAGAATGGTGCCGGACTGGAGTGATGTGGATGACAGAATGGCGATACGTCGTGTTCTCAGATGAGTCACGCTTCTGTTTATCCAGTGACAGTCAGTCTGGCATACGCGTGTGCCGTCGACGTGGAGATAGATCTAATCCGGCAGTAACTGTGGAACGCCCCACCGCTTTCTTTCTTTCTTTTCTTTTCTTTTTTTTTTTTTTTTTTTTTTTTTTTTTTTGGTCGGGATGACATTAATCCGTTCGGCACGCCAGCCTTAGATCGGATGTCATGTCGATTACGAAAAGTAACGAGAAGTCGAAGTCGAAAGGTAGGGGAAGTCTATTGAAGCACAAGCTGTATCCCTTTTGTTCAATTTAAGAGTAAATAAAAAGGTTTTTGTAACATTCTTTAACATTTGTGATTTAGACTCATTCATAACTCACTAGCTGTCTAGTAAGGTCAGCAGAACTTTTACTCAAGCTCCTAGCTGCAGCAGAACCCTATAGATCTGTAAAAGAAATGTGTTGTCACTGCCTGAGTTAAAATATTCTTATCTTCTATGTGGCAATGTGTTGTCGTTCGAAAAAAGAGTAAGATATTTAATTTTTGCTTTAAATTTACTATTATTAATTTATAAGATATTTTCTTCCTCCTTTCAGCATTTCTTCGCGGTGGAACGGTAGCACACTCGACGAGTATTCGATGGGTCCACGTTCGAGTTCCGGCGAGGCCATTGCTCACTTTACACGTCTCCAGCATCAGAAAAACCTAATGACTCTACAAAACTAAGCAATTTTATAAGCAGCAAATAAAGAATCATTTTAATTGCTATAAATTTATTAGATAGACCTATGAAATGACATCAGCTGGATTCATTAAAATCATTAAAAATATTTTCTTCTTCTTTTTAACAATATTTAGGCGTCTGTCAGCACAAGCGGATCGTTAAATTTGAAAAAAGAAAAATCTTACTCTTTGTCATATATACAAACATTACTTTATTATTTAATAATAGATTAATGCACAAATAAAAATTTTAATTTCGAAAGCAGTTATTTAAGAAATAGACCCGACTTGTTACCCATCTCTCTAACATTGTGAGGAAACCAATTGCACAACTTTAAATTTACGTCATCTGCAATCGGATTGGTGGCAAAGATCAAAGAGTGGCCGAAGAATCTTTGATCCCAAGTCTTCGATATCTTTAAGAGTATGTAATGGAGGAAAAAACTGAGCTCTCTGAGATAAGCCGCTCCGGCGAAAATGATCTTAGAAGAGGAAACAAAATCAGAGAATGGATTGGTGGAGGAGGGGAAGGAGGCGTTGGGAGGGAGGTTTATTCGCTTCCGAGAAGAGACGCTGGAGAACACCAGGAAAATAGCATTCCGGAAATGATTCGTCCGGTGCTCCTTCAGGGAGAGACTGACTGAAGAGAAGACTCTGTTTGAAGTTCTAAGAGTTCGAACCCTTGAGTAATTCGAAAGAATTTTCTATTTCTCTTATTATTTCCTCAAGGAATTTCACTAAGAAAACGTGGTTAAATTCAATTAAAATTAGCTGCGAAGATATTTTAAACTATAACGAGATGGTTGGAATGAGAAAGAAATGTGCAGCTTTCAACGAAACGCTTCGCAAAATAACTTGTTTCGAAAATTTCGATTCTTAAAAGTTCAATTAACTCGTCTCAGGCGATAGGAAGTTTGTTGTTTTGTCTCATGAATTGAAATAAGGGTTTTCATTCGAAACCAACGACAAAGAAAGGTGAATTTTTATAATTAAGTCTAGTCTCCGTACATTAAGAGAGTTTTATGATGTAATAGTAATACCGAGTTCCTCTTCTTTATTTATTTTTTAGTTTGGGTATATATTTTCAGGTTTTTATAATTTTTAGGTTTTAATTCATCATTTCTTAAAGGGCAGTTGGTAACACAAAATCGATAAAATAACAGTTTTTTCATTTTTTGCTAAAGATATACCTTAATATTCTTACTACACTGAAGAGAAATTTTGAAATGATCTAACGATGATACTTTGTATAAAAACGCTTTTAAAAATTTTGACAGCTCTTTAAATGCCACACCTCTCAATATTAATTTTTTTTACTTCTTAATTTTTTCAGTAGTTATAAAAAATCAGTGTAAAAGAAGAGAAATATAATTAAACGTGACAGCAAATTTCAGGAAACTCTGTTTGTATGTATAAACTGATTTATTTAAATACAAACTGAAGTTAGAAAAGAAAAACTTTTTTTCACCTTTAAACTAACAGTTTTATACATATCTATTCAGCTCAGAAAATGTTTCTATGTGTATTATCAGCCAACTTTGCTATCCTTCTTCAATAATTGAGTTATTTGTGATAAGACATGAAGAGAAAGAGGTGGCTTAATGAAAGAGATCAATTTCCTGACTGTAGTATTATTGAAATAGTGCTGGAACGAGCATTTAACTTTTTAATTAATTAAAATAGACTTAAATTAATTTTAAATGCAATTTCTATACGAGAACAAATAGTTAAAAAAGGAAAGAATGCTGAGTGGTTATGCTACTAACTGTTTTTAAATAAAATGTTTTATGACTGGTCAACTTTCGAATTTTGCTTTTTGAAAAAATGAATAAAACGACAAATTAGTAGTATTAATATTTATTATTAATGTTTTAGAAAACATATTATAATTAATTCCTGCATTAAAATTGCTTTGAACGTGTTTTAAAAAGCAAAGACAGGTAAAGAAAAATTCTACTTGCATTTTGATTTTTTTGCAATATTTGTGGCCAGATAAGGTTTTAAAGAGAATCTTGTTATTTATGTTTATATAGCCTATTACACAGTGCTAGGTTTTATTATATATACATATATATATATATGTATGTATGTGTGTATGTATATGTATGTATTGAATTTCAGTAATAAAAATTTTAAGAAATTTGAAATGATTTAATGATCATTCAGACAGTTTACATTCTTTAAACTGCATTTTTTCAATCCTTTTACTAAAAGTCCTAAAACACAGATATAGACTAAATTATTTTGTATTTCTGCTACTTGTTTAAAATTTTATACATAATAGCAAAAAGGATGGGTTTTCAAAAATAGGGAAGAGGAAAATTATTGGAAGTGAAAACGCGATTGAGATCATCTTTTTTTTTTTTTTTATTTCTTAAATAAAGATGCGTTTTTTATTTTTTCTCAGAAACTAATTTATTAAGTGCAAGATCGATCCTTAAAGTTATCAAGAACGCTCTAATAGATACAATAAAAAGATCTGGCACAAAAACATTGAAAATTTTAGGAGAAGAAATTTTAATTGTTAAATGTTTCTTCGAATCCTTTAAATTTAAAAAACAATTACTGGCAAAAATTAATTTTCAGATTAAATTCATTTTGTCTTAGAAAACCATTTAATAATATTCACAAAAGTAGATAAAAGTTCTTAAATAAAAAAAATCATTCAATAGGTACCGAGTCCCCTTAATTCTTATTTTGTATTTTTATAAGATATTTTGAAATTTACAGGTAATATTTGTAGGTAAGAATTTCACTTTTTGGGCCCTTGTGTAAAACAGGTTCTAACATTATATTGTTACGGATTTGATATTTAATTTGCTATTTTTGCTATCATTATAAATAAAACTGTTTTATTTCCCCGTGTGATGCAGCTCGTGACGAGTTTTAAGAGAAAGGTACGCCGAAAATGTAAAACCACAGGAACACGCGCATTTAATAAATATATATCTCGTAATTTTACTATTTTGCTTTCCGGAAACCTCGAGAAAATACCAAAATGCTCACGTGCATGATTAAAAAACTTATAAAAGCCGGGAGAAAGCATCTCAATTCAGTTGTTTTAAGTGAATTGTTGTTGTTTACTTAGTGCTGTTATAAATTGTGGCGAATTCACGGTGAGAACTAGCTTTCTCTGTGTTTTGAATTGAGTTCTTAGTTTTTAGTAGCTTAAAATATAACTACTGTGAGATATTGTGATATTGTAAGAATATCTCTGAGGAAATTTCAGCATTTTGTTCTTATTTCTTCGGATAAGAATAAATTTTATTAACTTTTTATCGACTTGTGCATTCAATCCATTACGAACCCGTAATCACGCAATATATATGTAAACAAACTAGGCGATATAAACAAACTAATCTTTCAGTAAAAGACATATGACCACTATACCCGAAACCTTTAACAAGGAGGATAAAGCTAGATGGCTTAGACTGGAAGATTTGTACAAATAAAAAATAGTACGATGTATAAATATGCAGTATTCTTTTTTTGGCTTCTAAGCTTTTATTAACTTAGAGTCAATTTATTTTCTCAAGTCACAAGTACTGTTCGTTTTGGGTGAAGATTTTTACCTTTTTCCTAGCTTATTTTCTGTTTCATGACTTTTAACCAGAAATTTTAGAAATAACTTTTCTTATTTAATAGCTAGTCGCACTTTCTAGCCATACCATTTTCACCAGAATAATTTTTACTGTTTTCTTAAACCTGGTAACCGCAGACAAACACGCCTGCGTTTGGAATTAAGGAAAAAAAACTCGTTCATTTTTAGTTACTAGCACGATGTACAGACTAAGTTTTTAGTTTTTAGAATTATTCTGGCCTAATTCGTTATTTTAAATATGACATTTTTATTTAATTGAATATTTTTGTAATATAACGTGTACTCCTTTTGTTTACATTTGCATTTTCATGTTTTATTCACACATTTTTGCACGTTTTGATCGCATTATTGATTCGATACTTATTCTTTGTTCCAACGGTTTCTTAGCATTTAAATAATGTTTTCCATTTTATGTGATGTTCCAAATAAGTTTCAAATTGATTTACATCGTGTTTTTTTTTATATGCATATGAGTTTGCTAAATTTGGGGAGTTAAATATTTACGTATAATTTTTTTTTTTATTTTCATTTTTGTTTTTAATTTCCACACGTATAGCAAGGACGAAACACGATGTCTGAACAGCTAGAAAGTGTGTGAAATAAGCTAATTCTTCCCTGAAGAGTCAGCTTTGTTTCCCTATCATTTTAATTGTTTATTTTTAAGATAATTTTTTATGTGGTTATAATTATTGTTTGCAAATTTTTATACATTTTATTTTCAGTTTTATACATTTCCACTACTAGAGCAACTTTGCCATCTGCCTCTTTTCCGTTACTATTTCAAATATATTTAAAAAATGTTTCAAATGCCTTTAAAATTTTTATTTTACTTTTAATTTAATACTAGTTTCTCTATCTACCTTTACATATAACAGGAGCATATTTGTAAACTGGAATTTATGTAGACTTCAAATTGTAATTCTTAGTTTTCTTTATTGGCTTTCTTTATTTCTTTTACTTTGGGATATTGGAATTTTAACAGGAGTATTTCCCTTTCATTCTTATGATAATCTATCAGTTCTAAATTATCTTAATTTGTAGTAATTGCTTTCAGCACTTTAGTACTTAAGTCGCTTAGACAACTGAAACAGTTCGGGAAAAGAGACAAATTTAATGAGACTGTTTATTAGTTTGGGTTCTTAAGAATTTTTCGCTCGATTATACTGTTTGAAGTCTTTGTGAATTTGTTGGAACGAAACTTGTTTCAGTTGGTCTAGTTGATCAACTTGGTTTGAAGCTTCAAAACACTTTTCCCTTGACAAGTTCTTGAAGCTTTCAGGAAAGGAGATTAACAAAAGTTTTTGTACTATTATATTTCCCATTTTTCCTGTTGTAAATACCTATTGTGAAAAGCATTTTTAGGTCATAAATTGTATTAATCTTAAGTATTTCCTGTGTTATGTGAGTGGGTGTGTGGGTGACCATAATTTAGCACAAAAGTTTAGCACTTCTGTGCTAAACTACGGTCAGAGGATCATGGCTGGTATAAAAAATAGGGAAAGAC
>KK120546.1:273936-378796 GCA_000611955.2 Stegodyphus mimosarum | reverse complement strand
CTAAAAAAAAAAAAAAAAAAAGATAAAATTTTGAGGGGATGTTAGGAGTATTTCCTACGGGAACAGCGGGCGTGTCCTATCACTTCTTATATCCCCCCTAAAGAGAAGATACAAGAAGTAATACACATTGTGTAGAACTTAGTGTCATAGAAAACAATAAAAACATTTGTCTTCAAATGAAAATCTGGTGTAAAAGCCAGATTTTCAAAACTATGTGGGTAGAGTTTTTCCTCTTCTCATCTGGGCTGTGGGAGACGTATATAACAAATTTTGAACGAAAAAACTCTGGGAAGAAGAAAAGGCAGGATAGGAAAGGAGTCAGACTGGGAAAGATAAAGGTTGGTTAAAATAATTGGACATAATTAGGGAGCAACTAAGATTAAGTTAAAAATATTACTTTAAGATAAAATATTTGAGTGAAGTTTAAAATAAAAATGAATGTTGATATGCTAAAGAAAAATCGTGTAACGGCACGCAGTGCTTTCATTAGAACGGTTAATGTTCTAAATAACGAACTTAGTAAATATGTTCAAGCAGATAACGCAGTATTAAAAGATAAAATTGTGAAGTTACAAACGATAATTGCTGAGATAAAATCTTATGATTCAGAGATACTAGATTTATTAATTAAGGGCAATGCCACTGAAGATGACCTAGAAACCGAAGTTATAAGCTGCGAGGGATATTCTGATGAATCCATCACAATTGAAAAAAAAGTTAGTGAATTACTAAATGTAAACAAAGTTTCAAATGATGCAGTTTTTAGTAATTCTGGTGTCAGTAGTAACTCTAAAGTTAAACGGTATAAATTACCTAAACTGAATATAAAACCTTTTGATTCTCAGTTTATTAATTATTTGCCATTTGAGAAGATACATGAAGATAAAGAATTAGATAATTGTAATAAGTTCCAATATTTGCTGCAAGCTGTAGAACCTGGAACTCGAGCTAGAAATTTATTAGAAAGTTACCGGATAACTTCAGAAAATTATTAGAAAGCTTTGCGAGCTTTTCAAGAGCGTTATGGGGACAAACATATTGTTATCGAAGTATATGTCAGGGAATTTTTTAAGTTAATTACAGCAAATTTTCAAACTAGGGGTAAAGACAGATTATCATTGTGTGACTTATTTATCAAGGTAGAAGCACATTTGAGGTCTATAGAATCCACGGGCCTTGACATAGAAAGCAATTCAGCCTGGCTATAGGCCATGATAGAATCCTGGTTACCTGATGATATTTTAAGAGCATGGCAGAGATACAATATTAGGGGAAAGAATGATTCTGATAGTGAAGCGAGTTTTCCGAAGTCGAGTTTAACGTTGTTAATGAACTTTTTGAAGAGGGAAGTAGCGGGTGAAGAGAGATTACTGTTAGCCAGGTCAGGCTTTGAAAGTCTTATCCCAAAAGAGAACGTAAAAGAGAAAATGATGAAAAGGGATAACAAGTACCTTACTGCAGCTGGTTTATTCGCTGCTAAAGAGATGTCGTGTTTGTTCTGTAGTAAGTCGCATGAAAGTAAGGACTGCGTAGTCGCCAGATAGTTCTCTCTGGAAGAAAAAATAAGGAAAGTCAGGGAAAAGAACTGTTGTCTGAAATGTTTACGCTGCCAAAATGTGTAAAGGTTTTGTACGCTGTCATATCCGCTCAAAACATCACACAGAGCTTTTCTGTCCTGAAGTAGGTAAAACGAAAGAAATTAACGATAAAAGTAAACACCCAGCGAATATCCAGAACACACTCGCAAATGAGCAGTGTTCAAAAGAAGTAGCCTTCATGACACTAGAAAGTCTAATTAAGGGTAATAAGAAAATTAAGAAGGTTATGGCCTTATTGAACAGTGGGTCCAAAGGAGTTATATTTTGAAATCCACCGCGAAAGAATTAGGTCTTAAGTCTCTTGCTACAGCAACTATTAACCACACGGTATTTGGAGGTGCAGAAATAGAAATTAATCATCATAGTATATATAAAATTAAATTAAGTGCTCCGGGTAATGGTCACAAATCAGTTCTCACAATGAAGTGAAGACCGGCGTTACTGTGTTGGTTCTCCATGGACTTGTGTTAACCCGAATATTCCTTCAAATAGAAATGACGCAGAAAGAAGATTGTTTAGCACTACCAGGAGACTGAAGAAGTTAAATAAATTTGACGATTATGACTTAGTCTTTAAAGAATGTCATACAAGAAGTCTCAAAAAAGGAACTAGAAGAAGTAGCAGGCCATTACTTGTGTCACCCATCCAGTTATTAAACCAGAGAGTGCCACTACATCTATCAGACTAGTTTTTGATGTCTCGTGCAAAGTTGGAAATGCACCATCCCTAAATGACTGTCTCTTCAAAGGACCAAACTTGATAGAAGAAATTCCGGCTATATTATTGATATTTCGAGAAAAGGCTATAGCTGTTGTATCCCACATTAGAAGAGCCTTTCTCCAAACTGAAGTTAAGGAAGAAGATCGCCGATTTTTGAGATTTTTATGGTGGGAGAAGGCGGATAAAATTAAAGTCTATCAACATTACAGAGTGTTATTTGAGGCTACTTGTAGCCCTTTTTTGCTCAGCAAGGTTATAAGGCACCATTTGAGCAAGTATCCAGAACTCAAAACTGTTACTGACAAACTCCTGAAGTCCTATATTTACAACTGCTTAACTTCCGTAGACAGTTCATCCGAATTAGAAGAATTCATCTTAAAGTCAAATGAAATTATGGCTGAAGCTAAGATGGATTTGAGATTATGGCAATTCGGTCCTGGAGAAGAGATAAAAAAGTTGTCATCTGAGAACAGAAGTTTGTGTAAAGGAGATTTTACAACTTCAACTGCGGTTTTGTGGATTAGATGGGATAGAAAGGAGGATTGTTTAATGATCTGCAATGAATTTGACGCTGAAATAGAAAATCCTACTAAACGGAATACCTTGTCTATAACACAAGGTATTTACGATCCCATCGGTTTTCTCGTCTCAGCATTGTTACCAGCCAAGCTAATGATTCAGGAGGCCTAGTCAGCTAAGTCAGAATGGGACTCTCCGCTTCCAGAGAAGATTAAAAAGGATTTTCAGAAATGGTATAGTGAATTGAAATAATTTTCTAACTTAAAGGTTAAACAGACGTATAAATTACAGAAATAAAGAAAAAGTGGTCCATGCATGTTTTTTGCGACGCGAGTTAGAATGCATAAGCAACAGTAATTTTCATGCTCTATGAAGATAATAATAAGGTTTCCGTACAGCTTCTAAGAGCAAAATCCCGACTTGCTCCAAAAAGGACTTTGACAATCCCGCGTCTAGAACTTCTTGCTTGAGTTTTGGGAGTCAGATTAGCAAACTATATTCGTGAGGCTCTGGATGCCTCTACAGTACCGGTTTATCACTGGACTGACTCTTCAACAGTTATAGCATGAATACGAAGAAATGACCAATGGGATACTTTTGTGGGTAACAGAATCACGGAAATATGCAAACTCATCACACCAATGGTATCTTGTTCCACGAGATGGCAGGTCAGCCGGATTTAGGTAATCTCAATCCGACTGACCTGCCATCTCTTGGTTGTAATCTTAGACTTTTTATCGAGACGAGATAGTAGGAGGGACCAAAATGGTTAAAGGACGAAGAAAATAATTGGCCCACGTCAGCACAAGTTCCTAATAAAGATTTAATTATGTCAGGTCGAAAGAAAACTGCAACATCATTATTTACCTGTGCAAAAGTAGATCAATTCATGAATTATGAACGAATTTCGAAATTTTGCAGATTTGTAAATATTATTTGTTGGATGAAAAGCTTCATATCGAAATGTAGAGATAGAAATTATTTTTTGTCATTTTTTTTTTGTCATCTGAGCTCTCGATCGAAGAAAAGAAAGAGGCAGAGAAATTCCTTTGGCCGAGAATTCAGTTAGAAAATTTTGGTATTGTCTCAGATACTGTCAAAGGTCTCGTTGCTGTGAAAGATCAATTGAGAAACAGATTTCGAAAAGAATATTTGGCAAATATCCTTCAATAATCAGGAGAAAAAGCTCAGGTTATTTAGACGGGTGATGTAGTACTAATTGAACTAAGCAACCGTAAAAGACTCAGCTGGCCAATAGGCAAAGTCACAAAATTGTTTCCTAGTAGAGATGGTTGTACACGTGTGGCAGAGGTGAAAACCTCTTCAGGAACTTTTGTACGACCGATTCGTAAACTTTGCCATTTCGAGATATCTGAGAATGATGATCCAGTAATCCACTTGATGAATTGAATGATCATTTTCGCAACTCAATTTGAGAACTTTAATTTTTTACTGCTTGAAATTTTCATAGATATTAGTTTTATTTCATTATATTATTTTTGAGTAATAATGTAAATTTAATTTTAATGTTTAATTTCTGGCTTCCACCATAAATTAAAGGTGGGAGTATGTTAGATGTTCATTTAAAGTGTCTTTCCCTCACTAGAGGGCGCCAGGCGTTTCACTAGTGAGAGAAATTAAAACCTTATTTTTTTTTATTCTTTTTGTAAACAGTAGACACTTTCGGTTTCGAATCCGTGTGATGGACGGATAAATTGATTTGTACAGCAGTGAGAGAGAAAGAGAGGCTGTACAAGATTGGCAGCTGAAACATGACGGCTAATTTCAACCATATATCAGAAAAGGTAAATGGATTTTGTTCTTCTTTTTAAATCACTTAAATAAAATTGAACTTCCATACATCGGTGGATACTGACAACTTCGATCAACAGTAGTTGACTAATTACGTAATTTAATATAGTTACGCTCCATTTTTCGTCAGACTGCTTTCTGCCACTCTTGCTATACAAATGCTTTGCTCTGTCTCTTCGCCTTTCCTTTGTTAAAAGTACTTATGACGTCGAGTTCTAAATTTACTAGTATTACTATTTTAATTATTATCGAATATGTGATCTTCGTTAAAAAATGAGATGTCATTTTAATCGAATAAAGAAGTGGAGTTTCTAAAATGAAATTCGTCTGTCTGTTCAGTTCTGCAGCCTTTCCACTCGCTACGAAACCATTCGGACTCTCGACTGCAAATGTCACATACATATGTATGTGTGTCCGCGCGCGAGTATGACATAAAATATGTAATTCAAAGTTATGAACCTTAACTTCCAGTAGTCCATTTTATCCCCATTTAAATTTAGCTATCTTTCCTTTCTGTTTTAAAAATAGCAATTATTTTGATAACTTTCTGGACTGCGTCTTTCCTTTTCATGTTTGCATATGTAATCTTCCCGCATTGTAACAACTCGTATCCAATCGCAGATCCTGAATTTAAACAACAAAATCAAATTTATAAATATCACTGCTACTAATGTTCAGCCCTTTTTCCCGCTTTTCTTGCTGCTGGCAACATGCGCTTCTCGCTCTGCTTTGATCTCTGTTTCAAGATATATAAGATATAGAAAATTGTAGAGTGCATCATATACCAAGAAATAATGTGTGATTAAGAATATGTACCGTAAGAATTAAGTATCGAGAAATAATATAATCTGTCTTGCAATCTATGTCACGTCCGCAAATGTTTCTCCGTACCATCATATGTATTTAAGCATTAAAGCCTCTCCAGCAATTACAGATGAACATCTCATCTTTAAGAGATATCTTCTTCTATCCCTCAAATTATCTGCATAATTATTATGATACTACATATACGTATACACATGCGTGTGTATATAAGATTAAAAATATGAAAATATAAATTGTAATTTAAATTAGCAATAGCTTCTTCATTATTATTTTAATTTAGGTAGTCCCCCTCTCTCTTCTATAAATAGTAATAAACTTCTTCTGCATTGCGTCATTTCGAGATTAATCCGTGTCATATGATTCTTACGTAACAATGGTGAGCGACGTACAGTGGCTCCCAAAAGTGTTCGTACATTTATGATTTTCATTGAAATAGGGCTCGATCCATCAATTAAAAGTAAACTTTCTGAATGAGATTTTAATAATAAGATCTATAATCTATTCGTAACAAAATTACGTGAAATATTTTTTAAATATAGCGAAACTTTATTTTAAAGAAATTCATAATAAAAAAATGACAAACATTTTATCTCACAAAAGTCTTCGTATACTGAAATATTTTTGCATAAAATCAAAATTAGAATGATCGTTTGCCGCTTTTTTTAATTTTCGCATTGTGGTGGCATTTAAAAAATCGCTTGCTTTAATTTTTTATTGTTTGCTTCATAATATTCTATATTTTATTGAAAAATCGGTCGCAGTCGTAAAGAAATTACAAACAGCATTCAAAAATTGATGATTTTTCACCACAATAGTGGCAGATCAATTCGAAACAGCGCTAAATTAGTTAATTTATCCCATTCTACAGTGCAGTATGTGACAAAACGCTTTAAAGAAGAAAATCGGATTGAAAACAAGGTAAGAAAAGGTCGATCGAGAAAGTTAACTAAACGTGATTGAGAGATTTATTAATAGAAAAATTGTGAAAAACCCACGTTTGAGTGCTGGAAAAGTTTCTGCAGAATTGAATGCAAAGTTTTCTACTTCATATTCACCTGAAAGTGTTCGACGAGTTCTCAGAGAAGCTAGATAGGCGTTCTGCGCGTAAAAATTTTTTGCCAGTGAGAAAAACAGAAAGCTTAGGTTTTCATTCGCAAAATCAATGATAAATACACCCGAAACGTACTGGAATAATGTCCTATTTGCTGACGAAAGTAAATTTAACATTTTTGGTTCCGATGGTCGAATAACTGTATGTTCTTAGAACTTAGTTGGAACAGTTAAGCATGGCGGTGGCGGTGTTCTTGTGTGGGGGTGCATGTCAGCATCAGGACTAGGTAATTTATTATTTATTGATGGCATAATGAATCATTCTCTTTATTTTAATATTCTAAGAGACAATTTAAAATTATCAGCCCAAAATTTAAGGATTGGAAACAACTTTATTTTTAATCATGATAACGATCCTAAGCATACGGCTCTCAACGTTCGCCTGTGGTGTCTCTATAATTGCCACACAGGTTTTGAAAATACCACCTCAGTCGCCAGATTTAAACCCCATAGAATACATATGGAAAGAACTGGAGGTTATGGAGTACGAAAACACGACATCAAAACGAAAAGCGAGCTCAAAACAGTCATGGTGGAATAATGGGTGAACATTGATACAGAAATTACAAAAAAACTAGTAAAATCTATTAAAAATAAAGTTTCGGTATATTTTAAAAATATTTCATGTCATTTTGTTACGAATAGATTATAGATCTTATTATTAAAATCTCATTCAGAAAGTTTACCTTTTAATTAACGGCTAGAGCCCTATTTCAATGAAAATCAGTGTACGAACACTTTTGGGAGTCACTGTAGCTAATTTGGAGCTTAGTTTCAGAGAATCGAAACTTTTCCTTAATAAGCTCTCATACTGGATAAATGCGCTCTTTTGCTTCTAGTTCGCCTACAGTTAAGACACTGGCCTGCTGTTTTTCTTCCTATCGCAACAATATAAAAATTGTAACTCGTCTGTAACAAGCACGAAAAATGTTTAACTGCTATAAAAGAAACGCGATTTAAATCTTTTGCGTCTGCCTCTTATTGTATCTGACTGCATAAGTTCAAAGTTTCCTTTTCATTATGAATCAACATCTCAGTATTTATGAAATCAACATTCCTGCACCATTACAGCTAAATCTGCTTCTTTACAGCTAGACGACAGAATATTTTTAAAGCCCGTGTGTGTCGTCGAAAAGTATTTCCATCTGCAAAATTATTTTGCTTTGCGACGTTTCTGTATATGTCATCGAAAAGTGCGCGACTATCCAATATGGCAGCTTATTAAGAGAAATTTTTTAGTTAAGTTCCGAATTAACTACATCATCAACTTTATGTTAAGTCATATGTACGAATTCACTTAAAAACAACGAAGTGCAGAGGGGAAATACCCAAATTAAAATTAAGCGTTAAAGAGCTGTTGCTAATTTAAATTTTAATTTATAAGTACACTGCGCCAAAAAAAAAGTCTTATAACTCCCGTTCTACTGGGCCGATTGACGAAATTCAAATTGCGTTTTTCATATCTCGAAAGCTTTACTTAGGATATGCATTAGATTTATATATAGCATTGTTCTAATGTAGATACTTTGACATAAAATCGGACTTTTTCTGATATGACATGCCAATTTTGTTTCCATATTTCGATTCTGCCACTCAAATTATGCCTAAATATTAAATTTTTGTAAAATTTGGGGCTAAATTTACGGAGAAATTCAAAAATTTATCTTGGCATATTTAAGTCTGCGCCAAGAATAATCTACTCGGCGAACGTCGTAATTTATAGGAACCCGATTTTCCTTTCCTTTTTTTAATTTCAGACGAGCGGAAAAAAATCATCGTTCATACTTTAAAATAATTTTAACAAAATGCGTAAACCACATCTGACGTTATTATTGCTCAAAAAACAGATACCAAATTTCAAAGCGCGCCAATATGTAATTTCATGTATATCTTAGAAAATTTTGAATAAAAAACTCATTTTTGAAGGTGTGCCTAGAAATACATTTACTTTAAGGATTTAAGAGGAGATGTTAAAAATTTATAGGTCATAATAAAAATATTTAAAAATACAAATTTAAAAAATAAATCATAAAAAATGTGCGAATTATATTCGGATTAAGCCTAAATTTCGAATTCTGGAAGAAGGAATCAAGTAAGATCAAATGAAAAGAGATATTAATAAATATATATCAAATTCAGATAACAACGAGGAGCTAAAATTTTGAGAGCTAGTTTTTTAAAAACTACTGCGATTTTTAGAAAGCTTAGCAGTTTGGCATAATTTGAGTCCGAGAATCGAAATATAGAAAAAAAACTGGCATGTCATTTCAATTGTCAAGTAAATTTACGACCGTTATAAAAAGTCCGATTTTGCGTCGAAATACCTATGTTAGAACAATGGCTATTTATAAATCTACTATATATCTAATATATAGTTCGAGACCTGAAACACTCAACACTGTATTCACCTGGCTATCTGACCCTCAGGATTCTTGAAATTTAAAAGCCAGGCCAATAATGCATGATCCGTGCGGAGCAGGAATTTTCTGCCGTATAGATAATGACGGAAATGTTCTACGGCTTTGACTATGGCGAGCAACTCTTTCTTGGTGACACAATAATTCCTCTCCAGTTTAGACAATCACTTGCTCCAGTAAGCTACTACACGTTCTTGGCACTCTTTCTTATTTCTTGGACAAAACAGAGCCGACACTTTCATTACTCGCGTCGAAAATAAATTGTTTGTCGAGCTGAAGATGCATCAGGATTCGAGGAGATGTTAAAGCTTCCTTCAGGTTCTTAAATGCCTTCTCAAATTCTTCTGTCCACACGAACGTTTCCTTGCTCTCTGTCAGCCTGTGAAAGGGTCCTTCACGAATGGAAGAAAAATCGTTCACTAATCTCCTGTAGTAGGTGCAAAGCCCTAGAGAGCTTCTCAGCTGGTGAACATTTTCGGGACGTCTCCAGTCTTTAACTGCTGACACGTTTTTCAGGATCCGTGCGCACACGTTCAGCAGACATGACATGTCCGAGGTAAGTGATTTCCTGTCTGAATAATTTGCATTCAACTTCAGATTGGCTTCCTTCAGTTTCTGAAGCACCTTTCTAAGATTTTCCAGATGTTCTTCGAAACTCTTCCCGACGATGATGATGTTATCCAGGTATATCAGACAGGCTTCGTATGAAAGACCTTTTAAAACAGTCTCCATTAGACGTTCGAATGTAGCCGGCGCATTACATAGTCCAAACGGCATCACCTTGAACTGCCAAAGTCCTTGTACTGTAGTAAATGACGTCTTTTTAGGTCTTCAGGATGCATTTCTACATGCCAATATCCACTCTTTAAATCAAATGTCGAGAACCACTTGCTTCCAGAATGTCGTCAATTCTAGGAAGAGGGTAGCTGTCTTTCTTCGTAACCTCGCTCAACCGGCGATAGTCAACGCAAAATCTGGTTGACCCGTCTTTTTTCTTCACCAGGACGATGCGAGATGCCCATGGATTTACTGAAGGCTCGATGACATTGCTTTCTTGCACGTCCTTTAAAAGTGTTCGTACTTCTTCCTGTTTCGCAATCGGCAGACGTCTTGGATGTTGCTTGATTGGTGGATGATCACCAGTATCGATTCTATGATGAGACGAACTGGTTCGATCCACGTCACAAGACGAGTGGAGAAAACAACTTGAAGATCTTTAATGACACGCTCGGCAACATTCCTTTCTTCATTGTTTAATTGCGCATTCTGCAATAATTCTGATGTAATGTTGTCTGAAGATACGATTTCTGAGATGTTACTTTTTCTTTCAACGCTGGTTACTCGAGTACATTCTGCAACCATTTCACATTTCTTAATAACTATCGCCTTGTCAGTTACATTGGCAACTCTCACCGGGATAACAGTCCTCGATAGGTCGACGAGTGCTGAGGCTATTAATACTCCTTTAGGGCTATTACAATTCTTGGGATATTCCATGACGCCCTAGCGGAAATTTCTGTTTTCAGCTATGGATCCAGCAAGTAAAATTTCTGTTCTTGCCGATATTGTGATATCGTCTTGAGCTATGATTTTGTGGATAGATTTCCCTCTTTCATCATTAATCCCGAATAAAGTTATGTCCTCAGAGGCAGAATGCAGTTCGTTATTTTTAAAATCCAAGGAAAAATTGTATTTCCTTAGAAAGTGCAATCCGAGTATGCAAGGGTGCGTAATTTCCGCTACGTATGCCGTGTGATGGTAGGCGGCACTTCCAAACGTGATGTTAACGTTTAATTTCTCCTCTATATCGATCTTCTCGCCGGACACAGTCCGGAGGGTAAGGCAGGGCGGCGCCCAGATAAGATTACCTTCGAGTTGTTGAGCCAAATCTTTTCAGATGATGGTAACATTGGCTCCCTTGTCGATCATCATATTACAAGGAACTCCATCGATATATCTCATGATGAAAAGTCTGTTGCTGCCGCCACTCACTGCAGAAATCTGAAGTGCTTTAAACTGGAGCTTTTCATTATCTGGCAACCTACGCTCCGTGAGATGGCCTCGAACCCTCCTTCTTGATAGGCGAGGTCGTAACATCCGTGCCCTGGGGTGTTCTGCAGTTTCTTCGAATATGCCCTTCAGCACCGCAGTTCCAGCACTTTATGGTTGGTTTCTTGTCACCAATATTCCGCGTCAAGGCATTCACTTTTCGGGTTAAATCGTCTAGGCGAGCAGTCATTTGATTCACTGGTTCTTGTATGTGAGCAGCTCTGATTGGGTGGCGGTCTCTAAAAGGGGCTTGCTGTGATGCCTCGAATTTCATGCCGTACCCTAGAACGCTTTTCAAGTCCTTGATATCAGACATTCACAGTGCTTTCTGTATTTCAGGATCCCGGATGCCGTCGATGAAGTATCGCAGGGACAGGATTTCCCTTGTTTCTGTCGAGCACTCGGAAAAGGTTGGTGGGACAGTCTTTTAACATCAGTGGCGAGCTCCTGGAGTGTTTTCGTAGGCTTCTGTTGACGTGATTTTCACTGAAGCCTGCTGTAATCTTTTAAACACTTCTCTCCAAAATGCAGCTCCAAAGCGCCGAACAGAGCTTCGAAGTATAGTCTCTGAGTTTCGGGAAGAGTCTGCAGAATATCCGCTGCGTCTGCTCTCAGAGGAGCGGCGAGATAACAGGCCTTAGCTTGGGAATCCCATCCATTCGCATCCGCCGCTATAGAAAATTGGGTCTTATACACTTTCCAAGAGGTCTTCCAATCATATATGGATAACTTCAGGGAGGAACGAGAAGGTACGGGTAAAAATTTAATTCCTTCAGAATTGCTTCCTGCTGTCCCTACGAATTTCTTTAAAGCATCAACTTCTTTGGCGATCGAAGGAACCTTGTCATCAATTTGTTGTTGAACGGCACTTCGATTTCTTGTTTGATAGAAGAAACTCTGTAACCTATTTGCCCCTTTCACGGCCGAAAATCTCTCTTCTTTTTGCATTTTCACGGAAGAAACTTTTTCTTCAATTTGTACACCTTTATTTTCAACCGCATCTATTCTACCTTTTTTAGACTCAAATGTGTTTTCTATTATACAGGTAATTTCTCTTTTCATTTCCTCTTGACCTACTTCAATCTTTTCGTAACCAGCTTTCATCTTTTCTTGAACCGCTTTCATCTCATCTTTAACACATTCTTGGCCACATTTAATTTCTTTTGTAAATGCAGCAAAGGCTGCCATAAATTGCCTTAATTGTTTTTCCATTGCTCGTGTAATTGGCATTCAAAATTCCAATTCCTGACACCAAATGAGTACGGTTTCGTTATGGATTGAACGCAAAATCGTTAAAAAATTAACAAAAATTTATTCTTTCCACAAGGAATAAATCAAAATGCTGAAATATTTCTCCAGAGACATTCGTACACTATCACAATATCTCAAACATTTAGCAACACTCAATTCAAAAACAGAGAAACTATTTCTATCTCACAGCGAAGTCGCTACAATCAATAACAACATTAAGTAAACAAACAATTCGCTTAAAATAGCTACAACTACAACTTAGATGAGGTGTTTCAATTCGCCTTTTTAATTATTTACTAGAACATTCTGGTAAAACCACGATTTTTCTAAGTTTTTGTGGATGGCAACAGCAATTACGAGATATTCATTTATTAAATATTAAGTGCACGCTCTCTTTTATTTTTACTTTTCCGACGTAGCTTTCTCTTCGAAATTCGTCTTCGTTGCAGGGGAGAATAACGCAATTTTAATTACAACTCGAAATAAATAGCTAAATATATACGAACTCGGTAACAATAGTTTCAAATATAATAGTATAAACTGCAAATGAAGTTCCAAGTAATACAGTATTGAAATTTTGGTTGAAGTTTATGGTGTTAGCTTTGAAAATTGTTTGGTGCGAGTTCGAGGTAAGTTTTCCATAGAACAGAGAGAATTTTTATGATTGAATATCATTTCACAACGCATAAATTTGCTTCTTGTTCCTCTTTCCTGAGACCTAATTCTAATGCCTCTTTCCTGACGTTTAAATTGCCTCTTTCCTGACGATTGCAGCATTTCATTCCCGACTGCGTTCATTTTGTCCGAACTCAGAAGAGAAGACCACCAAGCGACCACCTCGCTTCTTGTGGTGGACGCTTCCAGTTCTTCGAAATCAAATTACAGAGTTACGAAATGCACTCAAACATTAATTAAAATTAATAAATTAATTCGCAAAATTTTGAAAACCCTTTCTTTCTCATAAGTGTTTGCATTTCGGAAAGTTGCATAGTAATTATTAACATCGATACGTATAATAATTTTTTTAATTTCAAATAAATTTAGAAAACGTTTTTTAACAACATTTAACCTCTGCTATTAAATAATGAAATATCTGATTGTCTGCATGTATTTTTGATTCTGAATATCTGTATGTACACTTGGTTAAAGAACAGCGGCATTCTAAAGCCACCAAAGTTTAAACAAACGTAGCAAATGGACACCTGAGAGCCCGTATTCTGAATTTCAAATTTCTTTTTTTATTTCACATTTTGAATGAAATTAATGCAATTTTAATGAACTACTGAACGATTTAGAGACTCGGGAAAGGGTAAAATACTTGTGTTTCAAATTTATTGAAAAAACTCAGCGATTTGTTGTCGTTTAGTAAAGCGTAAAATGTTATCTTTCAAATTTAATCAACTTCTGTTGATTAAATTTGAAACGATTTAAATAAATGTATTGCTACTGCCTAAAATAAAGTATTGTTATCATCCATTGGCCAGAACGTAAAGTATTTAATTTTTCTTTCAAATTCAATCTGATATTGCTTAGCAAATTAAGCGATCTAAAAGATTTGTGCGAAATCAATGCATTTTGATTAATAAACTCGGCAATTTAAAAGTAACTTGTTGCCACTTGGTTAAATGTAAGATATGTACTTTTCAAAGTTAATTAATTTATTCAGTGATTTAAAATAAATATGTTCCTAGGACCCGAAATAAAATATTTCTATCTTTCACGCCCAGTGTGTTGGCAATCGACAGAGCGTAAGACATTTAATTTTTTTTTTAAGGTTTAATCTGTAAAAGTAAGCGAATTGAAAGCAATAAACGCAGATCTTCATCTGTATTATTTCAAATTACGAGTTGGACCAACGACAGATTTGGTTTCGTTAATTTTATTATGATCAAGTACTCTAGGGCTATCTACGGAGAGATATGCATTCATGGAGAACTTTCTAAAAATTAGATTAATGAAATGACACTGATTGGTTTCATCAAAACCGTTATATATTTTTTCATTTTAATTATAACTATTTTAGGTAGTTGACAGCATAAGTGGCTAATTATTTAAAAACTACCACGCGCGAATTTATATCAAATTAAAAATTTTTCTCTTTAAATCACATCATGTTATGATTTAAAACAAGTTTTAACATTTTGCATAATAAATAAAGTAATGTATATATATATATGCAATTACTTTATGTTTACTTAGGTCTAATATTTACTTAGAAAAACATCCAATTCATAAACATCTAACAAGAAAGTAATGCAGCGTTTATATTCATACTTAATGTAATAGAAATCGAAAATTTACTAGACAAAAACTTTAATTTAACCATTAATCTAAGTCTTAATCTTTAATCATTTTCAAGTACTTTTAAGCGAAGTAGATGCAGGTACATTAGTTCAACATTCACAATTCAGCTGCGTCACATAAAGTCCCAAAAAGTTTTATACAGCATATAAAGCAATGAAATAAAATTTTTATGGTTTAAGTAACGAAAGTTTCATGAATACTAAAAACATATAGAGAAATTTTCTTAAAATATGACTGAAGTCATTTCGTACTTTACGACTCAGTTATGAGCAAATAGTGCGCAATTTCAGACATTTTATGGAAGGAATTTTTAGCCCCCCCAAAAAAATGTATAAAGAAATAACATGAAAGAAAAAGTAAAAATATAAAATATACTAGACGCTATTTTAGGCATACAAATGTATGTTAAACTTTATAGATTTGCAATCAAAGAATTTTAAACAAATTTAATTGAAAGAATGGTATATTCCATTGTTAATGACTTAAATTTTTTTTGAATGTCTAAAAATCGTAATTGATCGTAATTGTAACTGAATTAAGAAACTGCTAAGATATGAAACGATGGAATAAAATATTGTTGTACCATTTATGTCAAAATCATGAACGAAATCAGAATACGTAGTACGAATGTATTCCCACTGTTAACATTTTATGTTAGATTCGTTCAAAAGACACCACCGATAAGCGCATTATTGCCTCCTTGCCACGATGAATTTCCTGAGCTTGGTTTGGTATCAGACAAGCTAGATCAGTCACCATAACAGGAACAACAAAACACCAGTTTGATGTGTATAAAAAACCAAAAACATTCAAAAGACTCAGAATATTTAATTACTGAGGTCCGATTATATATGTATACAATCAACAGATAATAACTAAAAAATAACAAAATCTGAAAGGTTTCTGATTTGGAACTGTCGCCCAAAAAGGTTTGTAAAGGTTTTTTACGCTCTCACTGAGCTGGCAATCTACCAATCTGCAGTTGCACTAATTCCTGCTAATCCAATTTTTTAGTCGTTTTAGTTTCATCATTAAGCATCACTTTCTTCGCACTTATGCCTCGTACAGTTCACCAACAGAGTCACAATTTTTTTAAAAGCTGCTTATGTTTAGAATTCACGATGCAGTGTTAACCGTTGGCTAACATTTTAATATTTTTTTCTTTTTATTTTGATATTTCTTTTCGCAGTTCATCACATCAATATTTGTTTTCTTAGTAATATGGCTAAAAATTTATTTCTTTCCATTATTAGCATTATTTATTAAATATCATGTTATTCACGCTTACGCTACATAAAACTGAATTCAACAGGAAAATCATAAAATATTTAAAAACAGCATGTCTTTAGATCATATCTTTAGAATTAGTGATAAAGCGCTAGAAGTTGCCATAGATATTTTTACATTCGCTACATTATTTCCTTAAAAACTAGCCACTCACGCGACCAGCAGCCTAAAATCGTTATTATAAAAGACGAAATGGATATATTGATTTCAATGAGCCCTGCTAGTGCAATTTGGTAAAAATGTTGAGTATTTCGAATTCAACATCTCGTGATTTTAATATATATATATATATATATTATAATCACGAGATGTTGAATATATATATATATGCTTACCGAAATCAATCGCAGCTATCGAATGCAATTTAATGATGTTTTTGCATGACATCTGTACGTAAGGACAGAAAAAAAGACTTTTTTCCTCAAAGTTATAAAACTGATTTAAAATGGATTCTAAAGAGATTTTTTTTCGTGGCGTCTGTGGGTACGTACGTAGGTATGTATCTCGCATAACTGAAAAACGAATAGCCTCAGAACGTTGAAATTTTGCAAATAGGACTGTTGTAACATGTAGATGTGCATAGATTTTGATTGCAATCGGCCACACCAAAAATATATAAATACATGTATATATAAATCCATTCTGTTACTATGCTAAGTGAGCTCAGTTTCTTTATTCTTATATGTTTGTAAATTGTGCATTTTTGCTTTAAAAATGATTGAATTATGCTGTTCGTATCTTTCGGTGGAATAGTGGATTTGTTGCCAATCTAGAGAAACTCAGCTTCGCAACAACAAAGATAACGCCTTCTTTTATTATTGCGAATTAAATCATACTTAATCCGTTCTGGAATTTATTCGAGGAAATAAGTGTTTAAGATTTACTTCGTAAGTTTTAAAATGGATATTTTGAGTTTTTATGCTTTTCTGCCTTGTCGCGAAGTGAGAACTGAATTAATTGAATGAGAAATACTGGAATCGTCTGCAAAGAACTCTTTCTTTTTTTTGTTGTTGTATAATTTCTTTTATACATAGTTTTAGATTTATTATAATATTTGAATAGAACATGTGGCAACGATTAGATAATTTTTCAGATGATATACATAATTTTTGTGCACTCTGAATTATAAAATGAATGAGATGTAACGCTGTTAAGTGAACCTAACGCCAGGGTGTCGCTATGGTAAAAAAAAATGGGGAATTTTAAAGAGTGAATTTTTTCTATTGTGGTTTATGCGCTATCGACGAAGTAGATTTAATTCAATCCAATACGTTTAAATGAAATGTAAGAAAAAGGAGCATAATTTAATATTTCGTACAAGGAAGTCATGTGCTGTACACATCAGATTCTTTCATTTTCGTTTGACAGCGTGAATAGTTGTGTATATACGTTACGTAATATTTATCTGAAAACTTTAAATGTGATTTTTGATAAATGTTTTTTTTATGATTTATGTTCACAGCAAACGTGATAACTCTAAACATACCTTACAGAAGCACTTGGAATTTTGCGCACAGAGTTAGCGTATTGTTATGCATGATGTAGACTAAATGTTTAAAAGTTAGTCGTATAGAATTAAAATTAAATGAAATCAATTTTACTTCAATACCGTATTCTTTTTTTAAAAATTTCTGTATGTTGACTAACGCATTTAGCCATACATTACTAGTGAATCGAGATTTTCCAGTTATTCTACTTCACTCTATGCTTACGGTTAATATACATAAAGTCAAGTCAAAAATATGTTTTTATCATCATATTTTTGTCAGTGATGGTTAATGCTGTTGTTAATTTCGATATAAAATTTAAAGTTTTGGGCATAAATTTCCCAAAATAATAATGAATTTGTTATCATTTTTGATGTTTATATGTTAAATGTGAGTGCAATCCAATAAAAAATCTGATAAATTCAGAAATAACAAACATTTTGAAAAACGCCCTTCGAACGAAATAAGTTACCTTCGCTTAGTTTATTACTGTGTAACATTCTAGATTAAATTTGAACATATCTTAGACTTTATTAAATGGCAACAAGCTGTCGCGTGGAAGATTAAAGCATTTTATTTCCGACCGCGAAAGAGAATGTTTTCATAGAGACGAATCTATTAATTAAAACTGAAGGATAAATATCTTACATTTTTTTCGGAATGGAAACAGTCTCATGGGAGATAATAAAACGTTTTATTTCTAACGGTGTGGCCACATCTCGCTTTCAGATTGTTGAGTTTGTTAATTAGAATTTCATTAAAGGTTTACAAAATATGAAATAAATTTTTTAAAAAATTCGAAATTCAAAATTCGCACTTCCAAGTGTCCATCTTAGGATGGAAGACTACATTATTCAAAATTTGATGGCTCTAGGACCGTGGTTTTCACAATGCGAGGAACATATATACCTGTCATGAATACCTGTAATATATCTCTATATGTAACTGTAATCGTATGCAGATTCTACATTATTTAAGTTCTTTAAAAATAATACAGGGCGACAATATTTGGTGGCAATAACTAAAAACGAGATACACTGTTTATCGTTAACCAATACAAAACTCCATTTCGAGACAAATAGCTCTTTAAGGGCTAATAAAAAAAAGGGAAATACATAAGTCAAAACTGAACAAAATCAAAAATAAAATAATTCAATAAAATGGCTTAAACTGTAGCAATTTGTTGAAATTTTCTTGGCCCTTTTTCAAGAAGTCAAAGAAATTTTCAACAAATTGTTATATTTCTATTTATTATGTTAGTTTATTGAATTGTTTTGATTCCAATCTTGATGTATGGCTCTAGGACATGCATCATTCATCATACGCATCATTCTGTAGCCAATCTGTCGAGGATTTTAGCGACTAATTTTTATCTCCGAATTTAGCTAGAAATCGCAAAACTCAGCTACAGTTTGGTGACACTGAGTCCGGTCCCTGTGTAACTGTAACTGGTAATGAAAATGAATACCTGTGATAGATCCCTATATGTAACTGTAATGGTATTTGGCCCTTATATATTACTTTAACGGTGTATACCTTCCAGTAATTTGAAGAAGTGGAAGGTACTGGAGATTTCTCTGAGACCAGGGAAGCAAGATTAAAGGGAGCATCAGCTCTCAGTTGTTAGTTCAAAGCTGATTTCGGAATATTGAGATATCCATGACAGCTTTGCCTTTTAGAGGCTCTTTGCATTGCATTGTGTTTAACGTTCTTAATAGTTTGAGGTGGTAGCTGCCGATTATGCTTTGTGATATCGAGAAGAACTCTGCAAGTAGAACTGTAGAGTGTTTCTTTTGGGAAAATAAATTTTATTGAGATGTCACGAGTTCTGTGACGTAGAAGATGCGTAAAGAAACCATAACTTGCAGGCACGGTCGAATTCCGTTATTTCCTTTTGGCTTATGATTGGCAGAGATTTTTACATAATCCAACACAATTAAATAGACGCTATGTCGCCTTGTTCTTAAGGAGTGTTTTATATCGGATAAGCTTGAGAAATATAGTTTTTGAAGGCAGCAGGCAATGATATATTGCAAGAGCGAAGCAGAAAGCCGAAAAGTGATGATGCATTAGAAAAATTATTTAGTGACTGGGTAGGAAGTATCTGTATTGCTTCGTTGCGTAAGATCTTAAAGGACAAGTACCCGAATTAAATAAACACTAAAACGGATTACTGCTAATTAAAATTAGAAGCTTACTTTGCATACTTTTCTCTTACACACACACACATATATATATATATATATAATAGCTACTTACTTAAAACGTTTACTTTTGATTTTGGCATTTTTACCATTCAAGATTTTTCTTAACAGATTTTATGTTTTTAAAACAAAGGAGGTTTAGAAAGAAATAATTATTTTTTTTTCTTTTCACAATTTATGGTTTCAAATTGAATTGCTGTTCTTGGAGATGGCATATGAAATGTTTTCTTATTATAAATTATTATGAATTATATATATATATATGTAATATGCATATCATATAAATGATTATCTGCACATAAGCGTTATAAGCTAAAGGCGTCATCGTCCGATATTCAACAGTATGATATTTTTTAGCGTTATTAGCATTCATGCGTTATTTGAAAAGGGATAAACCGCAAATGTGATTCGAACTAAAACTGAAGATACGTTATATGGATTATAAGCGTAATAAGGAATATGCATTATCGTCCAAAAAGCAAACATTCTACAACGTGATATTTGTCACCATTTTTAGCGCACATGAGTTATAACTCCATGCGTTACATGAATTAAGAAATAAGTAATACATGCGTTACGAAAATGAGTAATACATAGTATATGTGCATAGTATTACGAAAATGAGACCAACATACTTATTCCCAAAATTAGTATGTATTACTTATTTTCCTACGTATTTTATGATTTCATACGTTATTTTCATATGTTTTCTACCTATTTATTTTAGTAATACATGGTATCAGGAAAATAAGTTGTAAAGTCTACTTGTCTATTTTTTGTGTGAAATTTGGAGAGAAGTGACTGCATAGAAGAAGGAACTACCCTTTACACTCTTTAAATTCTTTACAATCCGTCAACTCGACGCTAACAAACTGCGCCTCTGCTAGGACGATACCTGAAACAGTAAATTGAAAATGTGAAGATATTAGCAAGTAGTAGAATTACGTTACAGGGCTCAGATTATCCTGTTTCCTAACCGAGCGTTGATAAATTTAGAGGCAGCAAAGTAATAGCTGTTACGCCACGTTTAACCAGCAATAACTGCTAAGCCGAAGCTCACGATACGCACAGAGTTTTTTCAAACTCTCTAACTCTCCCTTCTAGAACTTGATACTTAAACCACTGGTAGAATATGCAATAATTCACGCGAGCTACCAAATTTAAATATTCTGGCACTGACAATTAGGGGAATAAAGGCTTATAGGAAAGGATTTCAAATTTAATTTAACTGGTTATTTTAAAAATAAATATGAATCCTTACAAAATAATCCATGGTATATATAGTATTTGCGTCATGAAAGTAAGTAATCGTACGTTACGAAAATAAGTAATACAATGCAAAAATGGTTCGGCAGAGAGGTGATGATAAATTATAAGCGTCATATGCGTTATAAGCTGTCAGAAACTGTCAGAAAAGCAAACATGAGACAACATATTGTTGCGTTATACGGGTTCGTGGATTTGAGAGTATCGGATGAAAACACGATGCAGAACAATAAAAAGCACAATTTATTTACAAGAATCACTATTTACAGCACAGTTTCAAAATTACCTTTAAAAGCGTCGAAAATCTACAATAAATACGCTGAAACAATCAGCAACACAGCTTCAGGCTGTAACTGTAAAGGTAGCTTCACGGCAACACTAAACTTATAATAAACACCGTGGAACAATCACCAATACACTGTCAAGCTATACTGTAAAGTTAGCTTCACGGCAAAGCACTATCTCGATCGCTTTCCGTTCACAAAACTCTCGCGTAGCTTATCACTCACAGTAAGCAGCTATTCTCACACTCCTCACAACTAATCACACTACTCTCGCAATAACGGCTCTCCGAAACGCAAGGGTTTATATAGCTTTTCCTTAAGTTCCACAGGTTTCGAGAAATATCTCGACAGGAAGTTATTCTAGAAGCTTCCCGATTGGACCATGGGATATCGCCGATTTGGTCGCCAAATGGGCGATAAAGTCGCCAATCTGGCAACCCTACCATACACTATTTTATGGCAACCCTAGTGCTATGCCGGAAAGCTTACATACAGGCGCAACCGCCGAATTTTTCGCAACAATATCTTTGAACATTACGTGAATGCGTTATATGCATGATAAGCGTCATTTGTAGCGCTTAAAATTAAAAAAAAAATTATAATAATATCAATTCTATCAACTATTCTATAACACAAGGGGGGTAAAATTTCGTATGCATACGCATGAGTTAGATTTGATATCTTATACACCGCAAAAGTAAAGATCTAGATTAAGAGACCCTCTGGTTTTACTAAACCAAAAAAGGTATTATTCTGATATTATTAGTGATATATGCATTTAAAATAAGAAGTAATTATTGAATGCATTTGGAAATATACACAAAGAATTATCTTTTTGAAAGCCAAATGTATAGTTCACTAACTTGCCGTCATCGCAAGTATGTATATACGTATGAAAAATTTCAAAAATATCGGTAGCATAGCAAGGAAACAAATATTTCACGATTGATCGAACCAATGAAACTAATCAATAAGCTAATATAGAAATCAAGTTAGTTAAACCCATGCAATAGAAACGCATAACGTTATTTTATGCTCTAGAAATGTTTAGGTGTATTCTTACGAAACTTCGAAAAGTATAAAAAGCAGAAAGTAAATGAGAAATACACATTATAGTGGGGGAAACATTCTCCTGTACGAAAGTTACCAAGAAGGGATAAACGTAATTACACGCATGTGATGTGAGAAAACTCACTTAGTTTCTGCAGGCGTAAGTCTGTAAAGAAGGAGAATTTGGGATTTCAGTACAGATTAGATCAACGATTTCTTCCCATCCATTCTCTGAAATAATATATAGTAGACTGGAATCCACTAGAAGTGAAATACAGAGGGTGTTAACACATTTTTAGAAATATTTCAATAAAAAATTTAACTAATAATAATAATCAGATTTTATATTGCCCCCCAGGGCGTTTTTTTTCATTTACAGACACATACATGTTTCGAGAGCAGTTGGCCTTACGCAACTTGGGCTAAAAAAGCAGCAGATCTTTAGAATTTCCGATAGACATGTCTCGCGCGCTGAAGATAAAAAATATTTCATTCTCCCACAGTGTTGCCATTGCTCACTTTGGAATTGTTGAGATTTTAATCAAAAATTTGTTAAAGTTTTACAAAATATGAAATAGACAATAAAATAATTCCAAATTCGAGATTCCAGGCGCCCATGTTCGGGTGGTGGAGGGCTATGTTATTCAGAATTTGTTGACTCTAGCTCCCGTTGTTTTTTCACAGTGCGGGGAACATGCACCATTCAGGCAGATTCTTCATTATAGAGTTTCTTTAATACAGGGCGATAATATTTGGTGGCAACAATTTGAAAAGTGATTCGACGCAAAATGCCATTTTGAGACTAATAGTCCTTCTGGGTTAACGCCTGTTTGAGCTAAAAAGATGTTTTGAATTAAACTTTCTGGATTTAATTTTATTCTTCTTTCAAAATGTCGCATGTAAACAGGCTGTGGGGTGAAGGATATGTTTTCGCACTTTCCGAAGAGAAATATTAACATTCCGTAATTCAAGAACATTTTAAAATGCATGGTTTTAAAATTTTTGATGGCAAAATAAGCAACATTTTCAATCGGAGAGGGAAAAACCGTTAATCATTACTTTTAAGTGGAATGAAGTCTCCAAACGAATGTCTGAAAAAAAAAACTTATGTTTCTAAATTTAAATCGTTGGTAACAAGAGAAAATCCGTCTAAGAAATCAGTAGGAAGGTCTTTGAATACACATACAGCAGAAATAAAGAAAATAATAAGCGTCATAAGCAATCATTTTCATCAACTTTTGACGATGCATATGGCTCTACCGAGAACAACTGGTAGATCCCTGTATGAAAATTATTTTCCAGGAGAAAAATGAAAATACGTTGTGGCCCTTTATGAAGCATAGGTTTACCTATTTTTTGCAATAAAAAAAGGTCTATTGATTACCGAAAATGAAAACAAAAAATTGTGCAAACCTGCTTTCGCAGTGCAAAGAAAATTTCAGTAAAGAGTTTATGATTGTCCAAGGCTTCTCTTACACTTGGAAATTACAACTGAGAAGAGTGGAAAAAAATATTAAAATAAACTCAGAACACTATCAAGAGGAAGTTTTACGTCCGATATTTACAGACGAAAGTCCATTCTTTATTCCAATGGCTTTCAAAGAGCGAAAATTCAACAGGACTAAGCAACATTCTCCGAAGAGTACGGCTGCCTTCCTTGAAAAAATGAAGTCTGATACAGGTATTGCATAACTATCTTTTCATCAACTTTGCGCCCAGCCCTCAAGTCCTCTGATGTTTCACCTATGGACCACTGTGCCTTTGGACTCTTGAAAAGCATTTTTTCTAAGCCCAAACCCACTACGATTGATGTAGTGTGGAAAATAGCGGAAGAGGAATGGGAATTTTTTTAAAGCTGTTCTATCATGGAAATCACTATGCAGACTCGTAGTTCGAAAACAATCTACCAGATCGAACATTTAAAAAAATACCCTTTACTTCTTAAACATTAAATAAACTGCTAAGGAATCATTCTAAAATGTGAAAAAGGCCTTCATATGTTATAGAACTCCTAGTTTAAATTTCCCAAACAGATCAAATTAGGCGAAACAGCAAGAATATTTTGTCGTAGATTTTTGAAAACAGTTTTATCTATTTTGAAGGAGATGGGACACAAGTTCTTCTTCCTCAGAAAGAAAAGAATTTGCCTAATATTATTTTTATTCTCCTGTACATCGTGATCTCAGAGTTAGTTATTAAGAATTTTTGCTTAATTAATTTTTGCTTTTAATAAACTCAATTATTAGAAATCGATTGCCACTAACAGAGGATTTTTTCCTATTGTCATTGATGAAGTTTATCAAAAATTTTCGTCTTGCTACTAAAGAAGAAAGTCTGCTGTTAGAAGGGACATTAATAGCTTGTCGTCATTTCATTCCAACCTTCTGGACGGATTCTTCAGAAATTCTGCTTTCATGTCATTCTATCACCTTTGAGTTAAATTCTCTGTTCTGTTCTGATGGTTCCAGCTCTGACTGCATTGCTTAGTTTTAAATTTTACGTTAGCTTGTTCCCCTTTCAATTTTATTAATTATATATTAGCCATTAATTTAGCTTATTAGTTAATTTATCTGCTTTCATATTATTAATTTTTATTATTCATGATATATTTATTTTCGTTAACCTTTTCTGATGGTCTTGCACGCGACTCAAACACACCTAGTTTTCGAAAAATGCTCTAGTTGTATCACTAATTAATTACAAAAAAAAAAGAAAGGAAAGGTAAATAAAAAATTGTGGCATTCCTAGAAAAATAATTTTCTGTTATAGAAATATTTTTAACAGAAAACTGCAGTCGGCCCACTTCAGATTACAGGTTAACATTTTGAAAAAAAAAATTACACCGAAAGCTTCAGGAGATTAATGAAATATTTTAAAAATGTAAAAATAAAATAAAAAATATCTGATAGAGTTCAGAATTTAACTCTTGTCCAAAGAGGTCTTTCGCAGCTTAATCCAATTTATCACCAGACAATATCAATACAGACGGCCCAGATGGAATAGCGAAACACAATATATAACATATTTATACGATACTAGATAATATTAGGATACTAGAAGAATAGAACACATAACATATTTATATGATAGTAGATAAATATACATTTACACAAGCATGGGAACGATCCATATCTTTTGTATATTTGAAAAGCGAAAAAGTATATAACGTCATTCTATAACAATATTGAATGCTTTTAATTAAATATTAATTAAAATTTTAAATTTTAATTACGTAAATAATCAATTAATTAAATGCGTTACAGGCAAAGTATGAAACACCGACATTCTATAGAACACCCTAGGCATTTCATAGAATGCCTGATGTTTTTAGGCAAAGTGTGAAAAATGATAATTATTATACTTTATCTAGTCACTATATATACAGAGTGATTCGCTACCGGACCAATAAACTTTCAGGGTATGTAGGGGGTACAGAGACGACTCGAAATGAAATAGGAATGCAGAGTCGCAAATGCCGTAGCTCCAAGCTATGGCGCAAAGTAGCAGAGAAAAAGAACAGAAACAGCAACGCATTAATGGGACAGAAAACATTTTATTGAAAGGTTGTTTTACAACAGGTGTTCGAAATTACGACCAGAAGTTGTTAGGCAGGGCTGACAGCGGCGCTGCATGGAATTCTGGAAGATTTCTTCCGGCAGTCTTGCGGTAGGTGGCTCTGAATGGAAGGTTGCGTGAATAACGATCCTCCTGGAAGTCGTCATTTGCGATCTGTTTCTCGAGATAGTAGGATGAACGCGTATTCAAACGATGAATTGGTCGACATGCCGATCGCGTATGGTGCTGCGGATTGTAACGGGCACGCCGCTAGTCGGTTGTATCAGGAAAGTTACCTGAACGGGCGTGCTCCACGTCACACGACCTTTGCAAGTGTGAACAGAAGGTTACGTGAGACTGGTGGTTTAACGACAGCTACAATGAATCGACAGCGAACGGCGAGAACACCTGGCAAAGACGCGGCGATCTTACATCTGGCAGAAGACAATTCGAGAACGAGTACTCGAGCAATAACACAACAAGTGGTTTTATTTCAATCCATTCGCTGGAGGATACTGGCAGCAAACCAATGAGCACATATCATCTTCAACGCATCCAATTATTACAGCCTGATGATTATGCACGCCAGAGGACGTTCGTTACATGGTTTCTGCAACAGAGTGCTACAGACACCACATTTGCTGCGTCCCTACTGTTCACGCATGAAGCATATTTCACACGCGAGGGAGCCTTCAATCAGCATAATGTCCATATGTAGACTTTGGAGAATCCTCATCGTACGCAACCATGTGCAGTTCAAAACCGTTTCTCGGTCAATGTTTGGGCTGGCATTCTTGGAGGCTACCTCACTGGACAGTATCTTTTGCGCAGTCTTTTGAACGGTAGGACATACCTTATCTACTTGTAACAAAGCATGCCCGAACTTCTTGACGCCACACATGTTCTTCAGTCGTACCAGCATGACGAGGCGTTTCCACGTTACACTGTCGAGATGTTAGGATTTTTTAGAAGCAGGAGAGATGGAAAAATGAGCAATGCCCTCTCCGGGACTCGAACCATGGACCTCTCGAATACGCACCGAGTGTGCTTGACCATTACACCACGAAGGCATGCTAAGAAGGCGGGAGAAATACCTTATATACTCTCCCTTTTAAGGGCGACTGAGGATTCGGGTACCCAATCGCCAAATCCTGGTGGTAGAGAATCATCATCCACCGCCTGTTTTAGTTCAGTGGCCACTTGTAGAGACAATAGGAAATATCTTATAACACGATTGACGTCCGTCGATACATCGACGTAACTTTGGACAGCAGTGGATGATAGGTCCTGGTAGCCCGGTTCATTGGCCTGCCAGATCATCGGACCTAAGATGCATGGACTTCTACTTCTGGGGCCATATGAAGAGTTTGGTGTATGAGACAACCGTTCTTTCAGTCGAAGACCACGTTGCTCGAATATGTGTAGCTGCCGGGAGGATATGTGTCACGCCAGGAATCTTCCAGAAGGTAAGAAATTCCATGCAGTGCCGCTGTCAGGCCTGCCAGACGACCTTTAGTCGTAATTTCGAACATCCTTTGTTGTATAACTTCTGAATAAAATGTTTTCTGTACAATCAATGTGTTGCTGTTTCTGTTCTTTTTCTCTGCTTCTTTGCACCATCGCTCGGCATTTGCGATCCTGCATTCCTATATGATTCCGAATCGTCTCTTCGCCCCTTACACATCCTTCAAGTTTGTTGGTCTGGTAGCGAAACACCCTGTATATTATACATAGTCTTTCTGTAGAATGGCATTTGCTCTTTTGGCAAACTATGAAAAAAAAAGCAATGATATGTCTATGATTTAAAAGGCGTTTATTTCTCAAAAATACAAATGTTATTTTGAAAAAATAATGAAAGAGTGCTATTCAAAACACGCAAAGAAAAATGAATGTTGTACGAAACAAAATTTATGCCTTTCTTATTAAAGAAAACAAAATTTTCATATAAAAAAATAAGAAATTAAAATGAATCTATTTGTTGTAAGACGGTTGCTTTGAATGGCATTTTGAATTTACTTCATTACTTTTTTGGCAAAAAGACATTTCATATTTCCGCTCTTTCTTTTACACATACACTGAACGAATCCTTGACCACTTTCATCGGATGAACAACTGCAACTGACCAGACAGGAATTTCGTGGTCAGCAATATGCTCAATCCTGAGAAAATTCTTAGAAAGAAAAATGAGCTGTGATCTCATACATAGTAGTTTTTAAATTATTTCAGAAGTCTCAAGTCGGTAGAAACTATCCTCTGTCACACTCATTACAAAACAAAGTTGCTAAAAGCAACCTCAGTATGACAGAGCACAAGCAGTACTTATTACTCCAAATTATAGGATTATTGAAGGCAAGACAATGCAAAAAGCCTCAGATGCCTAAGTTCGCATGGTGATCTGACAGTACTCTGAGCTAAACTTAACTCATCCGAAAAATGATGTTCTCTCCATGTCTCCGATGTCTTATACAGTTTTTTCGCGTCTGCCGAGGAATTTCCAATATCTTTGATTTCTCGAAATCGCTGAAAGGCATACACAGTTATAGTTACATAGGGTAAGAAGCAATTACAGTTACATAAAGATCAAACCAGTTACAGTTTAGAGTCATTAGGATTTTTGAAGCAGGAGACGTGAAAAATGTGTAATGCCCTCGCCGGAACTTGAACCTCGACATCTCGAATACGCGCCGAATGTGCTACCGTTATAGCCCGGAGGCATGCTGTAAGCAGTGAGAAAATACCTTACATAATCCTAGTTTTAAAGGGTGACTGTGGATTAGTACACCTAATCGCCCAATCCTGATGGTGACAAATTATTATCCACCACCTTTTAGTTCGGGGTTCACTTTAGAGTCATTAAGTTTTTTTGAAGCAGGAGATGTTAAAAATGTGCATGTATCCTCTCCAAGACTCCAACCTGGTCCTCTAGAATACGCGTCGGGTATGCTTCCAGTTACTCCACAAAAGCATCCTGGAAGCAGGTAGAAAATAAAGTTACACTGGAATCGGACAAAAGTGTCTTCAAATTCTCTCCAAGCTTGGCGAATTTTGACAATTCCCCCCACTCAAATTTGGGGACAAAAATTAGTCGCCAAAAATGTCGCCAGTTTTGCGATGGACTTATTCCTGTAATCTTGTATATATACAAACTTAGTAAAAATATTTTATGGTAAATGTATTTTAATTTACGTCATTAGATGCATTGTTTGAAAAAAAGAACAGAAAGCTTTATGTCATAAAGAAATACGCTTGTTATTTTTGTCAACGATGGAAGACTGATAAAATATGAGATAAAGTTTAAATATCTAGTGCATTATCGAATGGCAAAACTCTGAAAACTTGCTATGTGGGAGGGCACGTGGAAGATAAACTAATTTTATATATGTCAGGGGTAATACTCATCATTTATTAAATAAAGCGTTAATTATTCATAAAATGATTAGCTGTATGTGTGTAAATTACATGTACACAAGGTAAAAGCATTATTGAAAAAGTAAAATAAGGATTTATATAATTAAAAAAAAGTGCGTTTATTTCTTTTAAATCGCTCAACTTGTAAACCAATAATAATAATAATAATAATAGACTGTTTAAATATGAATAGAAATTTAAACACCTCGTGCTTTAAGTAATGTCAATATTCTGACAATCTGCTCTGCGGCGGGGGGGAGCACGTGAAAGATAGATTATAAGTCTTATTTTGTGTCTACATTTCCTTAAAATAGATAGTTGCTGCATTTTAAAAGCGAATGAGAACTAGTTTTATTTAGATATATAAAAATAGTTTAATGATAGAAAATGTTAAAAGCTAATAAATGGCATTTAATTAACATAAACAGCACTTCTTTTTTAAGTCATGGTTAAGACAGATGAATTTCTTCAATTTTCCAGAGAAAAAAAATATAATAAACGTAATTGTGTATTCAAAACTGAGTAATATTATGAAAGTATCGTTCTGTTTTCTTTGAGATATTTTACTTCGTATTGAGTTAAGAAGTATAAAGTTAAGAAGTCTTATTAAAACTCGCGCATAAGGTGGAAAACTAATATACTTATGAAAAGGGAAAGTTATATTCTCAATTTATTTTGGTTCGCGGAATGAAATTTAACGATATTGGGGACATGAAATTGACTGTGTGATATAAAACTTGATTTAAACTACCAATAAATATTCAGTGAACACAAAAGACATTTTGAATAGATTCCTTAAAATATTTTCTCTTTAGTATTATTAATGTCCAATATGGGCACATTGTACGTGGGGTATAAAAAGAGTTACAAAAGGATTTCTTATAAGAAGTGCGATAGATCCCATAATAAATGTAAAGATATTTCGAAAATGCGTTTCCATATCTTTTTTATTAAACACAGAGAAAGCCAAATACACAATACGCTCAGAGCCAAATAAATTCCCCTTTCAAAAAGGAGCATCAAAATTAATGAATATATTACAGAGTATATAATGCAGGTATAAATAGCACTATTATTGGAAAGTATGAACTATTATTATTAGTCATTTATATTTAAGTATAACAATCATTATTTCATTAATTTTCATTAACATATTTGCTCTTTTTTCTCTAATATTAAAATCAGAGCTGTTAGTGATAAATTGCATAATAAAGAACACACACGTGATTAGAAAGCAAAAGCAGTCTTGTTTCTAGCAAAAAGTGCCATCTTTCTTTATGGAATCATATCTAAAATTCTATTATCATGACTAAATATATATAATAAATATTTTTATATGGAAACCTAGGAACCTAAAATATTCACGTGACAGTTCATTGAAACTGCACTCGCATTATCTCAAGAAATACTTGTTTATAAGTTGCAAAACTATATGTTAGACATCTTGAATCCCAGTTTCCCTCAGAAATTTCTCCTCGACAGCATCCCTTTGTTCAGATAGGTTGCCCTGGTATGGTCTGCCTTAATCTGTTATTCTAATCTTAAACCGTCCAGATCTGCAAGCTGTCCGAGACTATGTCTCAGAAGAATTTCCGAGAAGCTTCACTTTGGGATATGTGATTGGTTAACTTACTGGAAAACTTACGCGGAAAAGAGCTATTTTCGCCATATCTTTTTTATTAAACACAGAGAAAGAAATGTCATGGGTGCCTAACCAGGACATCGCTTCCAGCGAGACTATTTCGACTAGGGAGCCTCCCGTTAAAACGAATGCTAGTAGAAACTGGATTGTCGAAAATGTTTCTTCTAGCGCCGCTCGTGGTTAGATATTATTACATCATTAGACGTACTGTCATTCAGAGCTATGTATGTATACTGCCTTATCTTGTCTTTCGGTAGTTATGCTAAAAGATGTATTCTCCCTCCTTTCTGCACGCCTTCGTGATGTAACACTAATACACTCGGGCGTATTCGAGAGGTCCAGGTTCGAGTTCCGGCCAGGGCATTGCACATTTTCCACATCTCCTGCTTCAGAATAACCTAATGTCTCTATAATGGAACCCGAACTAAAAGGTGGTGGGTGATGATTCTTCACCACAAGGATTTGACGATTGGGTCCTCTCATCTCCAATCGTCCTTTAAAAATGGGAGTATATAATTTATGGTTTTTATCCCTCCTTTCTACATGCCTTCGTGGTGTAACGGTAGCACATTCGGACGTATTACAGAGGTCCAGGTTTGATTCCCAGAGGGGGCATTGCTCATTTTTCATGTCTCCTGCATCGAAAAAAGTCTTAATACTTTTGATAGATAAATAAGAGGAATTTGAAATTGTGTAGTAGACAAAAATAAATACAAAAATCTATTCAACAACTGATGGATTATAGCACGCTCTTCTTCTATATTTTGTTAGAACGTAGCAAACTGGAATGGAAATTGGTAATAATTGGTGTCAAAAAATGATGCTGAATTATTCCAATAATTTCTTAATTATCGAAACAAATTGCTTAAGCACTCACTTTAATTAAAAAAAATGATCTGCTAATTCGAATGTATTTTATTAGCATGAAATATTAAAGCTATTAAGTATAGCGTCATAAATAGACCCACTGGGAAAATGGGAGGAAAGACAATTCGGAAACTCAGAAATCGGAGGGAAAAAAAACAGTAAAAAATACAAAGACAAAAAATCGGAAAACTTTGGTAAGGAAAAAAAAAAGATTCGTTAAAAAATGTAAAACTTGCAACTTAAGCAAATTTATAAGATGGAGACAGAAAAAATACTCCCTTGAATTAATGAAAAAAGATGGAAAAAAGTAACTTCTTAATTCCTGGAACAGACAATTTCTTGTAATTTTTATTCCAGGAAAATAATTATGGCCCATAATTAAAACATCTTATATTTTGAAACTTAAGCAAAAGGACGATAATGAAGCTCGTATTAGCTACGTATTTTTTAATTAGTTTTTGATGGCTCAGGTATATGAAAGATGATATATGAAGACATTCTTCCCTTCCTGCAATATATCCTCCCGTTGATTATAGCAACACGAGAAGACGACGAAGATATTACGCAAAATGAAATCTTGTCTTTTATGGTCTAGGCTTCTATATAAAGCGTATCCAAAATAAATCGTTACCAGGTCTTTAATTTTCGCAACCTTTGCTCTTAGATGTAGACTCTCAGTTACCAAAATGTTTCAAATGACTCAAATGTTCATATTTTGGCTTTCCCAATGTAACAAAAATTAATTTTTCTAGAACTATGAAATCATTTTTTTTACGTTTCAACTCTCCCTATATTAGGTAAATTTTATACTCATTATATAAAATAAAATGCAAAAAGTTCCACTACCATACTTCAAAAATTTACCAAGGTAAGTAATTTTAAAATTTGCGAAACTTATCATCATTTCCATATTGCCTTGAAGGGTCGGTAAATAAGTAAATTGGAATAATTCAAGGTTAATTTTTTCTCTTAATACCATTCAATGATATACTTTTAGATTTAATAGTGTGTACTATTATTCATTTCATAACTTTGTTAAAATCGGTGTTACGAAAGAATTTCCACATAAGTAATTTAAAATTTTTCAGACGCTAAAATTATGTTACTAACTTTCCATGGATCTGTTGCATATATACGTACTCACTACATTAAGTAAACCTGAAAGAAATTTACTTTACTATGGAGGTTTAAAATTTGCTGCTTAATTCAGAGCAGGAAATCTCAGAACTTTTTGATTTGATTTTCTATTTCTTACTGATTTAATAGTAGACATGCATAACTCCAATACATAAAAAAGTCAGTCTCTATGACCCATGTGAAAAGGTTAATATCCTCGTGAAGCTACTTTAGTATCGTTACTTTCATATATAAATTTATTAACCACGTATCAGTTTTAGCCTGAGGTACGGGCATCTCATTTTCGAAGCTTGAGGTTTTAACTATTCCGTATTATTTATTTTCGTTGCCATCTTTTTTTAAGATGACTTTAGCTGACCGTAAGAACAAATTAGTAGGTCTTTTTTTCACTTCCTTTTTTATTTTTCTTTTGAAGCAATGATTTTATTGCAAATAACTAAATTTTAATAATCTTATTATTAAAAGTACATAAAATATCTTTTAAAATTGACTATCGAAATTTGCATATTTTACTTCTTTTTGGTTCCTTGTTTTAAAATAGACCATGCCGATATTAAATCTTAAATTATAGCTAAAATATCCAGGTGTATAATAAATATGAAATATAAAGCTTTGTAAAATGTTTATTACTACCTGTATGTGTTGAAAAGTCAACATTACAGAGTGACAGTTATTTCGTGAAGAGGGCCCACCAGCGGCCGAGCGGTAAAGACGCTGAACACTGGTAGTTCGGTCTGAGGTTCGAATCCCGCGAACGGGCTGGCTGCATGGGCGTTTTCGTGGTTTTCCCCATGTGTAACGTGTATACGAGCCAGTTTCCCTTAGAAAGTCCTCCACGAAGGCATCCCTCCCCTTAGGCAGATAGCCCTCGTGTGCTTTGCCATAACTGAATAACCTAACCTAACCTAACCTATTTCGTGAAGAAAATTTTTTTCTGAAAAAAATAGTATTAATTCATATTTTTTACAATAAATTGCATAGAAATGCTTAAGAAGTAATCTTTCAACAGCAGAAACATTTTATTGGCTGATGTTTTATTTTTAGTTACATACGATTACAAATATTTCGCTTTTTAATTTCTGTGGAGGCCCTGAACAAGATTTCCTTTTTTAAGAACTATCTCAATCAATTTTTGTCATACGGAAGTCAAAAAATTTTTATGTTATTTTATACAGGGTGGTTCAAGAAAAATTTAACCCCAAACTAGAAAAGCTATTAATATTACGTGGTCCAAGATAAACCGAAGAGGATATGGTAGACATGGAAGGATATAGTAATGAAAGTAAAAGCAGACTGCCTGTGATCACGAATCTTGAACTAGTTTATCGCTTCCAGAGCTAACACTCGAAATACGTTTTGACCCTTTTCCTTCAAAAGAAAGGAAGGGAGATTGAGATACATTTTGACATCTCACACATTTTTTAAAGCTCAGTTAAAAACCTAAGTGGATAGGTGCAGAATTCATTTTTTGGTATTATAGATTTATTAGGTTATTTTGAAGCCGGAGACATGAAAAATGAGCCCTCGCCGGTATTCGAACCTGGACCTCTCCAATACGCGCAGTATTCTAGCTGGAAGGAGGGAAAATACCCTTTCAAAGGGCGACTGAGAATTAGGGGACCCATTCGCCAAATCCTGGTGGTGAAGAATCATCCTTTACCACCTTTTATTTTGGGCGCCACTTTAGATACATTAGTTTATTTTGATGCTGGAGATGCGAGAATTGTTCAGTACCTTCGCTGGGTCAGTGTGCCGTCGCGTATTCGAGAGGTATGACTTACTGTTAGTTCATTCCCTAAGCCAGTGGATTCAAAATTGCGGGTTCCGAACCATATTTGTGCTCTCGCGAATACATCGTTTGAGTTATGCATTTGTTACAAATATTCCAAGCTTTTAGTTATTGGATGTCTAAATTTATATTCCTTTCATTTCCATTAAAAATGAGTATGAATAATACACTTAATATCTGTAAACTGAGATAATTAATTTACAGTGTGATGTAAATCTTATTCAAAGATTGGGAGATACAGATTTTATTAAATTCTATTCGTGCTTGTCAAAAAATAAATAAGCTGAGTTACTATTTTTTTATTAAGACTAATCGCTTTGTTTTGGAAAACATTTATATGTGAAAACCATATTTTTCACAGATTAAAATTAACATGAAAAGAACTCGATTGACCGATGAACATCTACGATTCGTGATGAAGATAATTTCTAATAATTTCTCACCAACTTTATCGGAATCTAAATGCTATATGGATAGTAAGAAATCTATAGAAAGGAAGAAATGAAGAATTTTGTTTTATTATTATTATTTATTTTTTTATTTTTGCATAGAGGCAAATTTATTTTTATTTATGCGTTGAAAAGAATAAATAAATTAGAAAAAGAGCCTAAGTTATTGTCCCAGTTGTCTATTATTATCTGTCCTAATATCTTATTATTTATCCTACTTATTAAATTTTCTCTGAAAGCTTGTAAAGTTTTTAGAGATTACTTAATATTTGTTATATTATATCATAGATCATAGATCATTATGTCATAGATCATAATTTGTTTGCATTTGGTTTAAATTAAAATAAGTTATTTTATAATGAATTAAAAATTTTTGAATTATTTGGAAGAAATGTCAGTTTAAGTATTTAATACTGAGCTGTCAATGTATTTAAATTGTGAAGTATAATCAACAAAAATGTCTTACAGGTAGCAAACTTTAGCTTTCAGATAGAAAATAAGTATAAATTTGATTTTTCTTTCCTTTCCGATGTTATTATTATTGCTTTTATATGTTTTTATAAATGTTTAGCAAGCAGAATTTAAAATATTTTGTATTTTATTTAAAAAAAAACTCTGGTCCGTCAGTAGCCGACATGCAGTTTCTACTATATAAGCAAATGAAGATTCCTTTTGTCAAAAACAAGTATATTTTCATATACATACATTCTTCTTTAGACGGGCACTGAGTGAAAGAAAAACAAGGAAAATTTGCCTCAATTTTATTTTAGAAGAAGCATTTTATACTAGTGAACACTCGCTTTCTTCAGCTGCAGCAAAATAAAAGACCAGTATCGAAAAGAACAAAGCGAGACAGAAGAAGAATGTTGTTACAGAAACTTCAATCTTTTTGTCCAGTTCATAAGTTTATGTATAAGGCTTACTTTAGGTAAAATAATATGTTTTATTTAATTATTTTCTACACATCTATTCCGCCAAAATTCACCAAAACTTTCTAAGGAATTTTCTCCTTCCTTTCCGCATGCCTTTGTGGTGTAACTGGAAGCACTCTCGACGCGTAATCGAGAGGACCAGGGTTCCACTCCTGGCAAAGACACTGCGCATTTTTCACGTCTTCTGCTTAAAAAAAAAACCTGATTGCTCTGCAAAGTATTGTTTTAAATTTAAGTAGAAATGAAAAGTGTAATTTAGTCTGAGTATTGCGAAACCAACCAGTAAAGATTCTTAATCTGACAGGACAAACTTCCAGCTAGACGATTAGTGGACTAGTGAAAGAAATTTGTACAGGTTAATCAATCGTCGCGTGCATCAAAATCTAGTCATATTTTACAAAATGTATGTTAATGCAAATAGTTTCCGTCTATGACACCTCTACATTTTTACAGGTAACACATCATTTAGAATTTCAATTGCAGTTTTGTGTTGTTAGCTAGAAAATTTTTTGCTTGCTGCGGGATGGAGACAAGTTTTTTTTTTTAAGCAGAGCTTATTTTTATGGTTGAACATTACTGATGAACAACTCATTCTTACGGAAAAATTATTGAAACAATAAAGGGATCTTATCAAGTATTCGTGAACCTAACGAAACAAGGAATTTCCTCTTGGTATCCTGATTTCGAGGAAATGTAATAGAATCTGGAAAAGAAATTCAACTTTCGATTCATTTCCTCGTCAGTCAATAAAATTTGCAGTTGCGTACATAAGGACCCTATTCCGGATATGAACTCCTGATATATGTGCAAAATTCTTTTTAGCTAACAGAGCCTTAAAATTTCGCACTAAGGAATATAAGGTATATGTTAAGAAAAAAGAAGCACATAAAGTCTCTGTTGTCTAATATTATTGGTCAAAAAATAACACTTTCCATTTTTCTGCAGCCAAAATTATTCAAAAATATCTTCTGTTGGCAAATTACATTTTTAGAGATGTTTCACATTCATAAAAGTCTTTCAATTCCAGTTAACGATCGCAATTCCAATCCATCTTTATCCCGAGCTTTTAAGGAAATTACTTCGTAGTTGTTTCCATTTTTCATTAATAGAGCTAGTAGCTTGACTTCCTTCCTCTCATTGTTATCTCGTTATCTTATCACAGGCTTTCTTCGTCATTTCACTTCTACAGATGAAGTAGAAGGTTCTACATTTAGGCCTTCGAAACTAGTCATATCAAATTTACGAATATTACTCTGGTATATTGTTTTTGCTTTAACTCCTTGTATAGTAATTTATCGATTTATTTATTTTATTATGACAAAGCATGCTAAGGCTATCTGCCTAAGAGCAGGCATGACTTCCTGAAGAACTTTCTACGAAAAATTGCCTCTTAGCTATGTTCATGGAGTTAACGTGGCCTGAAATACGACCTGGTCCTGAAATCGAGCCCAGGTCGAACTAGCGACTCTACCACTCGGCCGTTAATGGGCCAATAATTTATCGGAGAAAAGAAAGAGACAAATAAGAGCTCATTAAACAGCTAGTTAGGTTTAACATCATATATGTTGATTTAGAGCATGGAGTATGAATATTCTTCGCACTGGGAAAAAACGACGGCACCTAGAACAACTTAATTTTGAACACGTATTGTTCTCCGCCTCAAACATGTGAACATCGAAGCTCGATTTAATAATTTCATATTTTTTAATTTTATGTTTTTTACGAATTTAATGAACTTTTTATTAATATACTCAGTGATTTCAAAGCGATGTGTTGTCACAACTCGAAGTAAATCAATTCTAACATCTGCTGGCGAATGTGTTGCCATTCGGCGATGTGAAAAATATTTATCTTTTAAATTATGTCTATCTGTTAATGATTAACAAAGTTAGCGATTTAAAAGTAATAATACTGTTCTCAATAATATAATTTTTAAATTTTTAATTTGATCGATTTAAATAAAAAGCATTAGATTGTCTTACCTGACTGGACACATATAACAATTTTTCAATTCATTATTATGAGTGCGTGTAACAATGGATTAAATCAGTGTAATCAGGAAAGTAATACTTTTGGTGTATAATTAAAATTTTAAATACTTTTATGAAATAACACTAGCTGGACTCATAACTGCTTTAAGCGAATAGTCTTTAACGTTCACGCCAAACTTAAATTTAACGAATTTTAGAAAATTTTCTTTTCCAATATTTGTTCGTTTACGGAATTCAAGCTGAGTTTGATCATTTAGCACAGTTTCCAGCAAATACTGCAAAAATCAAAATAAATAAATAAATAAGTAAAATAAATAAAAACTTTCGAAGCAGCCATGAAAGATTATAATTTAAACGCAAGTTTACATTCTCTATTCAGGCTTCTGTTTGCTGAAACGCAAGAGAGGAAAAGACAGGATGCGAAGAAAAAAAAAAGGCCTGCATCTTCCCCGTCCCCAATTTCCCCCAACCTCAGAAACAAAGCTTAAATAATTCTGGCAGAGGATCAAGTACGCAAACGTTGCGTAACGTGATGTAAATAGAGTTTAAATGGCGTATTCATATTGTCAAATTTAAGATGCGCGTGTCTGCTTTGGAACGTGCAGTAAAAAGGGAAAATGAGAGTAATTTTTCAAGAAAAACTGTGCTTAAGCTTAAACGTCAGTTTGAATCATAACAAAATTAGTAAAAATAAAATTCAACAACTTGAGTTGAGTGAAATTTATTCATGAGAAGGTTCTCTCGCCAAACTACTAAGTATCTCTCTTGCTCAGTTCTACCAGAGGGTCATAAAAGTTTGATGGGTTTCTTGCACTGCTGTAGAAGTATCAAAACGTTACGAGCACTAAAAATTAAATGTATCAATCAAGTGTTACTGAAACAAACAACAACAAATAGTATATTGAAGTATGAAGTGCACTCTGTCTCAAAAGTTTATAGACGCAAATACTATAGAAAAATGGAAAGGAGCACAAACACCAAATACAAATCTGTTTATTTACATCATATGTGGCTTGCGCTCCAGCAAATATTCAACTAAAACAGCAATTTGTATTTTAGAAAAAATAAAAACAGAAGAATATATGAATCCCAAAAGTTTAGACAATATTCACATTTTAACAACTTGTGATCAAATTCAAATTACTTAACATTTCAAAGTCACCCCATTATTCCGTATAACGTCGAATATGCGTTTCTCCATCGAGAACTAAGTTTTGTAATAACTCTGATTCCATATTGCCATGCATACTCGATAGCTGCTTTTAAAGTATTCACAGAAGAATACTGCCTTCCATTCTCGTCATCCAAGTCTCTGAGACATAATACCGCACACATTCTCGATCGGGTTTTAAGAGCGGGGCTCATCGGTGGCCACTCATGAACAGTGACGTTTTCCAAGTCGAAGTAATTTTTCCTAGCATTAGAGGTATGAATAGGAGCATTTTCATGCTAGTACACCCAATTCTGTCCTCCAGTGTTTTCTGGAAATGACATAAGATGGTCTCTTAGTGTTTCCATTTATTTAAACCAGCTTTGTCGACCATCTAGGAAGGTGAAACCCACTTGTCCGTTGAAACTGAAAGCTGATTACACCATAACAGATCCACTTCCATTGTTCCTACTGAAATAGCTCTGACGCTCTTTTCGTAAATCATTCGAATTGAGTATACCAGTAATGTGAACACCCGTCAGGATTATCTCAATTCCTTTTATTTTCATCACGTAAGATGACAGAGATCCATTTGTCACCATATGCCATGTGGTTACAGGCAATTTGCAATCTTTCGTTTATGAAGCTTTGAGGATATATCGAGCCATTATTTTACATGAATCATATTGTTGCGTTTTACGGGTTCGTGAATTTGAGAGTATCCGATGAAAACACGATGCAGAACAATAAAAAGCACAATTTATTTACAAGAATCACTATTTACAGCACAGTTCCAAAATTATCTTTAAAATCGTCGAAAATCTACAATCAATACGCTGAAACAATCAGCAACACAGCTTCAGGTTGTAACTGTACAGGTAGCTTCACGGCAACACTAAACTTCTAATAAACACCGTGGAACAATCACCAATACACTGTCAAGCTACACTGTAAAAGTAGCTTCACGGCAAAGCACTATTTCGATCGCTTTCCGTTCACAAAACTCTTGCGTAGCTTAGCAATCACAGTCAGCAGCTATTCTCGCAACTCTCACAATTAATCACACTACTTCACAATTACTGCTCTCAGAAACGCAAGGGTTTATATAGCTTTTCTTTAAGTTCCACACGTTTCGAGAAATATCTCGACAGGAAGTTATTCTAGAAACTTCCCGATTGGACCATGGTATATCGCCAATTTGGTCGCCAAAATGGGCGATAAAGTCGCCAATCTGGCAACCCTACCATACACTATTTTATGGCAACCCTAGTGCTATGCCGGAAAGCTTACATACAGGAGCAACCGCCGAATTTTTCGTAACAATATAACCAGATTCCTTGATTCACCTATGAACAGTGATTTTGGATATTTGCAATCCACAAGCCCTTATAACTTGGCGGACCGCCTTTTTCTCTGTTTTCTGTATATCTTTTCATTCTTTTGTATCTGACTATCACACGTTTTTAAATCCTGAACGCGTTTTTGGCTGATGTGACTTCTTACGAGATATTAGACAAAAAATCATGCATACAGATCGATTTAGAAGTTTCGAAATTTCTTTAGCAGGCCTGTCGGGCAATTTAAATTCCAGAATCCTATTAAATTCTTCATCCGAAAGATGCATAGCTTTAGGCACACTTAAACACGGTTCTAATGATATTTATATTAGAGGTCTGAATGAGGGTATTATCATATAAAAGGATCAAATTCTCCCTCATGATTTTTGCTAACGAAATAGCATAAAATTGCATTTCTCTTCAAACTTTTGAGACACATATTTTTTCCTTTTTATTTTTTCTAACAGACAAACCAATATTTTTGTTAAACATTTACTCGAATATAAGGTACATGTGTTTTAAATAAGCATATTTTAATTGGATAATTTTATAAATTTCAGTTTTTTAACGTGTAATTAATTTACTTGATACTTGAGTCTTTGGAAGAGAGTGTATACTGTTTATAAGGATCTCCTTATACACAGTATACACTCTATTATACACTCTATCTATATCAAAAGGTGACCGCTTTCTCCCTTGAAGGTATGAAATTCCCCTCCGGTTGAGAAACCTTGCTCTAAAGTGGTAACGTGGACATGTATTAAAAATAAAACCTAGCTGCAAAGGGTGACACTTTCGCGTATCGCAGTTACGCATTGTGACATTTGCGCACATCACGGGAAAATGAAATTCTGTAACAGATATAGTCAGTTACGGAGAAAGGACACTTCTGCCCAGTTGTCAGAAACAATCGATCAACTTATGAAATTTTCAATGTTCCTGCTTGTTCTGAGTGTTTCTTGCGCAATATAATTTTTTTTTCTTCTTAGAATATTTATATAAAATGAATTTAACTTTCACTGAATCATGTCAAGACAAACCATGTGCAGTCTATAACCACTATTGATATCAGCAATTTTATGCTAAAGCAAATTCTAAAGCAGAGGTACTCAACCTTTTTCACCATGCAACCCTTTTAAACGATCATTACCCCTCCACTCCTGCCAAAAATTCGAAAAATTCATATACATTTATTTAAATTTAGTTTATTTTTAATGTGTTTTATACATTTAACTAGAAAAAAGTTCAACTTTACAAAAAAACCTTGAATAGAAGTAATTTTTTGTAGTCATAAGCTAAAACTAAGTACTTAATTGCTAAATCAAAAGGTGACCGCTTTCTCCCCTGAAGCTATGAAATTCCCCTCCGGTTGAGAACCCCTCCTCTAAAGTGGTAACGTGGACATGTACAGTCAAAACCGGTTAATTGGACTACCGGATAATCGAACCAGCCGCTTTTTCCTAAGAATCCTAAAGAACCGAAACAAATCCTATGTACATAAGCCTAATATTATTCTCTTATTTGGACCAAAATTCCGTTTAATCGGACCAAAAAATGTGAGAGCGAATAAGAAACAGAAGCCACAAGTCAGCCGCGTACAGCGGATGTACAGGTGGTCCGCGACATATGGGAGGATCTGTAGCTGCGCTCCCCAGGAGAATGCTTTATCAAAGGTCAGTAATTCCTTAAAGTGCATGACAAGAGCATAACTAGTGGTACAGGTGAACACGCGCATCATTTTCTTTGACCTTTCTTAAAACAGAGCCACCAGTAGCCCCCAGCGAGGTTATTGGTCCCACTACGTCTCCGATTTTCGACGAAATTAACAATATAGTGTCCAGCTTCACCTGAAAGGAATTCCCGCCTGTGAATCATGATTAAAGTTTACGCGAGAAAGCTATCGTTTCACTACACTTTTGGGATGATTTTAGTGCCAAAGCTTTGAATGGTGAGCATTTTAGCTCTCTCTTGACCTCAACATCCCGAAACACCATGGTTTCTTCAGACCACTTTAGTCAGTGAACTGTGTGCGTCTCTTGTCTCCCCTGCCAAAATGTCACGACGGGACTTGACATCAGCTGAAAAAATTAGTTTCTGGATAAGATCAATCTACAACCACGCAATGCTAGTCATCGTCGGTTGGTGGAAATTATTGGATTGGCAAAGACTACAATTTCGCGCTTGAGAAAACAAGAGAATGAGCTGCTAGAAGAATGGGCACAATCTGAAGGATGAGGAGGAACTTTCAAAAATCGGAAGCGTGAAGGCAAGGATCCAGACGTTGATGAGGCCCTTAATGAATGGTTTTCCATTATTACTGGACGAGATATGCGAGTAAGAGGCTCAATGTTAAAATGCAATGCAGAAGAACTTGCTAAAAAGCTGGGCCACGATGACTTTAAAGCTACGGATGGTTGGTTTTCTCGATGGAAATCTAGACATGACATAAAATTCAAGAAAGCACATGGCGAGAAAGAAAGTACGATAGTGTAGGTGCTGAAGAATGGAAATCAACAAAACTGCCCGAACTTCTTGAAAATGTTTCAGCGGATGACATCTACAATGCTGATGAAACTGGGCTGTATTATCGTGCTACACCGGACGGTTAGTTAAGATACAAACATGCTGCACTCTCTGGCTCCAAAAAAGCGATGGATCGCGTAACTGTCTTGCACTGCTCAAACATGTCAGGAACGGACAGGAAGAAGCTGTTGGTTATAGGAAAAAGCACTAAGCCTCGCTGCTTTAAAGGACTTAGGATGGACAGTTGCGTATCGTGCGAACAGAAACGCGCGGATGACCTCTGAACTTTTTAAAGAATGGTTAAAGGATCGGGACAGAGAGCTACAACGCCAGTCGAGAAATTTGCTGCGTCTTCTTGACAATTGTGCAGCACATCCTCATCTAGATTGCTTGATGAACATCCAACTGGAATTTCTACCTACTACGAGCACAGCTTTGGTTCAGCCATGGACATGGGCATCATCAAAATTTTGAAGACCCTTTATGGTGCAAGGCTGGTTAATTATATCCTTGAAGCAATTGAAGAATGTTTGCTGACCTCATCGTCAAAAGCCATCAAAGTCAGTGCAAAGGTCAACACCTTACAAGCAGTTACATTTGTGGCGGACAGCTGGCGAAACGTGAGCAGTGAGACAATTCAGAACTGTTTTTTCTGACTCTGGCTTTAAGCACTTGGTTTTGAAGATGAGTGTGAACATGCTCATTGAAAGTTAAAATGATGACGGACATGTGGAACTTCAACAGGTACAAAATTGCAAAGAATTTTTATCCATCGACCACGAGCTTCAGTGCTACGATGAAAATGAAGATTACGACGCTGCAGTCGTTGCTCGAGTTGCAGCAAAACACACGACAGCATCGGAAGCCCAAGAAAGTGATGATGATGATGGGGCTAATAAGTTGGTGAAAGTGACAACACAGGATGCGACGAAATGCATTGAAACTTTGTGTCGGTATTTCATGCAGGAGGGAAATGAAAGCAGTCCCATTTCCGCGTTACATGATTGTGGCGATTTCGTTCACGTGCAATCCGTCAAGAGAACGCGTCAGATCACATTGGATAGTTTTTCAAATGTTGCCTGGAACTTGATAAAAACTTGTTTTTATTGTGCTCGCATGCGCATGCATAGGACAAGCAACGAGCAAGGGCCCAGGAGAGAAGGGCCCAGTCCACCAAACGTCCAGCGGAGCAACCTCCTCTACAAAGGAAATTGCCGAGGATACAACGACGGAATTTCAAAAGAAAAAGAGACGAGCAGGCTCCGAAAGAACAACGAAAAACGAGGAAACACTGAACCAGGCCACAACTTACTCAAGTTTTAAAGATTGGGCCAAGAAAAGGATGGACGATCATAATAAGATAAGTACAATTTCGTATTCAAAAGTTTAGTTAATTTTTGAGTATACTGCAAGTTGCAGGACTGATTTTACCTCAAGCGAGGTTGACTTTTACGCCAAGTGAGCGATAAGTTCTCATATTGAAAGTAAAATGTTTTGTTAAAAGAAATTGTAATTCTTAAAGATTTAAAATTACTTAATTTTGTAAATAGATTAATTCTGTAAAAGCAATGAATTGCTGAAAAGAATATGTTAACTAAATGATTTTGTATGACGCTTTGTCTAAAGACTTGTAAAATGTCTAGAATGAAAATTCGGAAAATTGAAAAACACGATTTAGTCTGTAGACTATTAATTCAATGTAATTTGATATTTCAAGAAAGTACCTTGAGAAAGGAATAGGAAGCACTTGCTGTAAGCTTAGAAATTTAACCTATATTTCTGTAAGCTTAGAAATTTAACCTCTATTTGCATTTCAGGATTGCTATGAAATTGTTAATGTGTTATGAAATGTAACAAATAATATTATGCTAGCAATGCACGTTAAGTGCAATATTAATGTGAATGTTGTGTGCAAACTGCGAATTTGTATGCATGAAAAGTTAAAGATTGACTATTTTAGAATGCAAGTGTTAATTAGGCTCTCCACCAAATACACTTAAAGTGTTAGACATAAAGCTAGTGAGAACCTTAGGATTAGCTGGTTATAGGGCGTTTTTTTCAGGTCTCGTATGTCAAGTTCTAACTAATGTTAGTCGATTGTAGGTGGAAGAGTTGAACACCCCCGAACACATAAAAACCCGCAATGGCGGTTTGCTTTACATCCAACACCGGTGAGAGAGCATACGGGGGAAGAATTTAATTGTGCTTGAATGATAATGTGTGTGTGCAAAATTACACAAAAAAAAAAAAATAAGGATTTGTACCACTTAGAATTATTCTGTTATTATGTCATACTAAAGTTGTTTTCCTTCCAGATTTTGCTGGAAGGAGTAAGACTGTTTGAAGAATAAGACTTGAAAAAAAAAATGTTGAAGATTGTTGTTCCAGAAAATTTCGTCTGTATTTTACACAAACATATATTGCCTTGTAAGAGTTGGCCTAAGTTTAGAACAGTGAAATTTTCGACTATTTAGAATTGCTAGTTTTCAACATGGTCCGTTTGGACCAAAGTAGTTTAACTATCGCAATTCTGGCGGGAAGTTTGTAAGGTTTTAGTTAAACTAACCAAGTTTATTTTAATTTAAATCTTTTCTATCTCCTCTCTGCTTCAACTTCCTGTCAGAAGAAGCGCGCGTTTTTAGCTTATGCTAATTTTTGAAGTTCAGCCAAGCACTATTTAAGCCAGAGGTAGAAACCTCTCGGTGTGTGAGAGCTTTGCCTCAGATCACGGTCACGCTGCTCAACGTTCGCCTGACCAGCTAGCAGTTTAAATTTATAAGCCATAGTGCTTACTACGTGATTGCATTGTAAAACAAATAAAGTGCGGTAGTATTTAGTATACCTTGCTACGCACCCTTTTCGGTAGAGGCCAACTTCCGCGAATTGCTCTGCGAAGCAAAGTTTAATTTAAGTTCTATTTTAATTTATTTAAATTTATTTGATTGTTAAGTTCGACCCAAGTGTGGTCTTTTACTTTCTGTATCTCTCCCGAATTGGGAGGTTTGTATTTAATAGTGATTGAATAAAAGAGGATTTCAAATCCCTTCACGTGCAGTTATTATCCAGCCCAGCAGATACATTAGAACATAGCGTACCTTCCGCTCCCTGTTCCAGTTCAGGACTTAGAACGTAAGGATAAGAACCCTTTACAGAATTTACCATGTTTCCAAAAAGAATGCACAGAACACTAAGTCCTGACACAGTCATTTAGGTAAATCCATGCAATCCACATACGAGGTTCCCCAAATTGTTCGGCGTTGAACCTCATGCCTCGGCAAAAGCTGGTGAGCATTGTCTTTAGTTTTTTAAGTTGTAAATCTTTGCTAATTGTTTTAGCTACCGTTGCTACAGATTCTTTTAAAGACTTTGCAATTGATTTCTGCTTTGGCGGATTTTCTATTGTCACCGACGATTAAACGTTAGAAATACTGCGAAAGATACGTGTCTTTTCCTGGTATTTGTTAGGAGTCTTCTTTCTATGCAGAAATAACAATTAATGGGTTTCCCTTTCAGATTGCTAATGCGGCTTGTTTTACACTTCAAAATTGGCAACGCTTTGGAAAACTGGCAACGCAATTTACAACGCTTTCGAATTATGGAATAGTAATATTTCTTTTCGTAATGCACAAAAACTTATCATTCAAACCCCAGCTTATTTATATGCTACATTTTGAAAAATAATATTTTCCAAAATAGCAAATATTTCTCGTTTCAAATCATCAACTATTGCCCGATTCCATCAGCTTTATTTTCCACCATAGTAAAAACATAGACTGGTGGGGAAACGGAGCTGTGACATTTAGAAATAAAAGGAGAATAACTTAAAATTAGGCAAAATACATAGCACAAACTACTGAGCACAGTCATTACAGTATTGAATTACAATATTGCTATTACATACATACAATAGAGTTGATATTTTTCGAGATAGCTGTACTGGAATCTTTGCACTTTTATGCAAGTTGATAAACATATGCCACGCGTAATAACCTGCCAAGACATTTCAGGGAATCGCTGGAGGCTGTTCGAAAGCCTCCAGCGACTAATAATAATAATACCCGATAATATTTAGCATGAGCTCTCGTTGTATGGATGTTAGCAATCTTTTTTTCCTTTCCGTCATCAACAGGGCCCATATCGCAGTTCCATGTGTGAGGATCTTTGAGATGACGGTTTTGTATAGGTTGTTGTACAGTGTTGCCTTCCAGATGCCCATATTCGGGTGGAAATGTACGTTTTTCAAAATTTGATGGCTCTAGGTACCGTTGTTTTATCACAGTGCGAGAATCATACATACGTTTATGCAGATTCTTCATTATTTAATTTCTTTAAATATAATACAGGGCTCTAATATTTAATGGCAACAATTTGAAAAGTGAACCGACATTTATACTGAACCAACGCAAAATGCCAAAACGAAACTAATACTCCATCAGGGCAAATTGCCCCTTTATACCAAAAATGAAAATGCGCGCCAACCACAGACAAGCCATCTCATCAGAAATGGTCATAAAATCTAAAATTTCATGTGATTAAGCATCAGTTGATCTTTTCTGATCAAGTTGTGAGAAAAATGTCACTTGTTGTTTCTGATTAGTTTTGGCTGTTGAAAACTTTCTCCTGCCTGGAATATGTGGAAATGCCGTTATGTTGAAATGTTGTGTCTTCACAACAGTGCTACAATACCGAAGAACCACTTCGCATTACTTTGAATATTTATCTTGATTGGTTCCTTAGTTCTGTTTCTCTCATTTACTTTACGTTTGTTATATTAAGTTAAAAATCAGCCTCATGCTGAGTTTTGCTTTATCTGTAAAAAGCATAGTGTTCTAATAAAGTCTTATTCGAGACGCATGTTGTCTGTATCATTCTACACACACGCTCTTGCATACTGCAGCGAGCAGAATGCAAACAGAAGGGACTTTTGCATACAACCCTATCTCATGAAGCCTTCGGGCGACTGAAAACTCTAAAACTCAGTTTCCAGTGGTAGCATACAGCTCACCTAAGAACTTTGAAGTTGTAAGAGTGTCTCCGCACTGAAAGTGCCAAATAACGATCCTCATTCGTCGTTGTGGATGTTGTTCGACCTTGTTCAGGTTTTCTTGAAATGGATCCAGTGTCCTGAAACTGTTTATACATATTGCAGACGACAATGGGATGTACCTTAAGCCCTGCGCTTGTGATTGGCCTGCTTCCAATCTACCAACAGTTCTATTCCGTCGTCCATTCTTTCGTGCTACTCATTTTACCTGCTACCTTATAAGATTTACTCAACTCTTGCAAGAAGCACGGCGAATGTCGTGAAGGTTACGAGTATACATATCGTCGAAATCGTCTTAGTCACAGCTCCGCAGACACGCAAGTGTTCGTTTAATATTCCATGCTGAATATTTGCATAATTCTTCAACGGCATAATTAGCACTTTTGGTTTAATACTTTTCTTAAACATAACTTGAGAATTCTCTTAATTTTGCAAACGAGTGTATTATCACACAAGTTTACATTTAACAATGTATGCATAATACGTATTGTTACATTATCATCTGGTTCACAATTTGCTTGGTACTTTCATTTTCTTTGATGTGCTTTAGTTTGCTTCTCTCTAATTTTAGTTCAGATATCTTCCAGGGTATCTTTGGAAGTCTTACAACATTGTTGTATTTTCGATGCTAAAATCTTTGAAATTATATTAACTTCTGTTCTTGAGTTGACAGCCTTTATCCTGTAATTTTTGGTTATCATATTCGAGTTCTGGTATCCTATTTCAAAAGATTTTTAAAAGAAATAACCTTATTATCATAAATGACGAATTCACTATACACTGACTACCAATAAGTATTTGGACACCTGTAATAGAAAAAAAAACTAACTTTATTCAAATCAATAGTTGGTAGAGCCTCATATCAATAGTTGGTAGCAAAATCAATAGTTGGTAGAGGTATTTGGACACCTGTAATAGAAAAGAAAAACTAACTTTATTCAAAATCAGTAGTTGGTAGAGCCTCGAGGAGAGGTAATTACAGCGTGGACCCTTCGGGGCATACTTTCCACAAGTCTTTGTATTACAGCTAGTGGTATTTTCTTCCACTCGGCTTGGAGAAGAGATAGAAGTTCCTTCCCCGATTTTGCACGGGTAGTGCACCCCTGAATTCGGCGATGCAACTCGTCCCAGAGGTTCTCGATAGGGTTCAGGTCTGGACTCTGGGCAGACCAGTCCATTCGATGGTCTGGTCTGGACTCTGAGCAGACCAGTCCATTCGCACCATACCAAACCTTGGTTAACGTAGAAACATGACAACTGGCATTGTCGTCCTGAAAGTAACAGGAGTCCAACCCGTAAAACTGCCACAACGTAGGAAGCACATTGTCATCCAAAATAGTGCAGTAGGCATCGGAGTTGAGCTTACCATGAATAGGGACCAAGGGTCCCAGCCCATACCAGGAGAAACACCCACAGACCATAATTCCACCTCCGCCAAACTTGACTGTTGGCACAATGCATTCTGGCAGGAGATATTCTCCACGTAGACGCCAGACCCAGACTCTGCCTTCCGAACGGTAAAGGGTGAACCTTGATTCGTCACTCCAAAGAACCCGTTTCTACTGATCTACAGTCCAATTTTGATGTGCTTTGCACCACATTAATCGAGCAGCGCGGTTGGACTTTATGATCAAAGGCTTATGGGCAGCAGCACGACCATGAAAACCAAGCAGATGTGCTTGCTTACGGATGGTATTCATTGAAACAATACTCCCGGATGCCTGTTGAAACTCCTCGAGGATGAGGGCCATCGGTTGGGTGCGGTTCTTCCGAATTTCTCTGGACAGCACTCGTCGGTCTCTATCTCCCAGTTTCGTTGGTCTGCCAACTCGGGGCACATTCCGACAATCACCGCTGACCTTCCACTTCTTCATCACATAGGTCACTCTAGATTTTGGGTACTTCAGATCGCTAGATATGTCCCTTAAGGATCAGCCACATTTGTGATACCCGATAATTATACCTTTCTCGAAATCAGAGAGCTCCGAACTGCGAGGCATCTTGCATGCGACTAAAGCCGATGCTGTTTCCTACACGATATATCCGGCGGAGTCCGTGACGTACCTTAGAACCGCAGATATCGTCATTTGCATAGGTGTCCAAATCCTTTTTGGTAGTCAGTGTATATTTGACAGTTATTGTCATTTTTGCTTTGGTGATGTGATGAGAAAGTTGGGCCATCCTTTTGCTCTTGTTTTTTAAGTATTGGAGGAGCTAATGTGCTATTATAGGAGGTAAGGTTTTAGGAAAGATAAAATCCTCTAGGATGCTGTTATTTAGGGAAAATGCGACAATATTTCTATTTGCATAAATTTAAGTGTTATTTTGCTCTAGCCGAAAGAATTTCTTCTATGCTGTATTGATAAATATTCCAATTATTTGGCAATCCAGAGACATATTATTTCTAATACAGTATTATTATTGAGGTAAAAACAAATTTAAGCTGTTCTCTGAAGCAAATTGTGTTAATGTTGCTGTGTAGCTGATTTGCCTGTTTGCACGTTAATTTGACTAATTTTTATCTCATTTTTGCCAGTACTTTTGAGATGTATTGGCTTTGATATTCGCTATTCATTATCTCTGTATTCATTTTATTTTTAATATTTTCTATTTCATGTAGGAAAACATAGTATTTTGATGAGTGTGCAGGATGGACAGCTTCATATTTAGTACTATTTATATTGCTGCATAACGTCCAATTTATGCATCTGGCTATTTCTGTTGCGCGTGTTGTTGATGGGTGCTTTAGACAGCAGCGGGCACGATAGTTTCTGTATTGACATCTGCTTTGTGCGTGGCCAAACTCTTCGCATTTAAAACTTCTTAGGCCTAGATAATCTTAGGCCTAGAAAGTTTAAGGTCACACCCTCTGCCGGTAAAGTGATGGCAACTGTTTTCTGGGATACGACTGGTGTTATCCTAATCGAGTATTTGAAGCGTGGCCATACCATTAAGGCCGATCGTTATTGTGCCACCTTAACGAAATTGCCTAAAGCCATCCGACGCAAACGGCCTGGATTACTGAGCAAAGGCGTTATTCTTCTGCAAGACAATGCCAGGCCCCATACAGCTCGCCAGACTCAGGAATTGCTGCAAAGGTTCAAGTGGGAGGTCTGGAATCACCCCCATACAACTCCGATTTGGCTCCAAGTGACTATTTCATTTTTCCGGCGTTGAAGCGATACTTATCCGGAACACGGTTCACCTCAGACGATGCAGTGAAAACAGCTGCCGAGAAATGGCTCAATGAGCAAGGCCCTGATTACTACCAAGACGGGATAAACAAGTTGGTCGAACGTTCTGAAAAATGCCTAAACAAGTTTGGCGACTATGTGGAAAAGTGAAGGCCAGATGTGTCTCTTGATTCCCATTTGTATCTTGTTTCTATTGTTAATAATTACTTTTTCATTTGCCTTGTAAACTTTTTTTGGATCACTCCTCGTAATTTTAGAGGTACAGATAGTTTCTTTTTGTTTTGTTTTTGGTTCATTGTAGCTATGTCTTTCATTTTCCTAAAATATCTGCATAATATATTACAGACATCTTTGGAGGCTACATTTCTTTTTCTTCTTCTGGATTTCATAATTTCATTACAATTGTTGAATATCTGTGGGTATTGATGGATAAACGAAATCGAAGCTAGACAGCCAGAGCATTTCATAATTTAAACAAATGCTTATTTTGGTTCCAAAGAAACAGCCCATTTATTTTTTATAACTTCCATACTTGTTTGCAACATATTATTTTTTGTCATAAAAATAATATAACAAGCCTTTTAAGAAATAATGCTTAAGCAACGCTTATCATAGCACACTCCAAGTAACAACCTTTTTTGAATTCAACTCGCTGTTGCCACACAGCGAATCTTAATAACCATGCAAATCATTACATCATGTTACCAAAGAAAATAATTATATAAAACATTAAACTACGTTCCACTACATTACTCCCCCTCCAATAACTCTGTTACGATTCAAGAGATTCTGGTAGTGGAATAATGTAGCGAATTAAAATACTAAACCCAATAAATAAATATATACACTTGCAATTAAACATATTCCATAATAGAGGTTAGGAAAAATATTCAATATTGTTACTAAAACGTAAAGGACGTTTTATTGATCGTCCAGTTCGTGAGACTGGAGATCGTTCATCATTTGTTTCAGATTTTAACAGAGTCTTGGGCTGGGTGTCAGAAGCTTCTGGTTCCAGCCTTTGCTCGCCTGATGTTAAATAATAGGCTGGCTTCAGCCTATCAGTCGAAACGTTTACGTCCTTGCCTTTGATTTGTAATACGAAGTATTTTTTCATTTTTTTAAGTACTTTGAAGAGTCCTTCATAACTTGGTTCTAACGGTTTTTTTTTGACTCTATCGGGTCTTAGGAAAGCATGAGAACACAATTTCAGATCTTTATGGACAAAAACAGTTTTCGCTGTATGGCAGAGGGCTTGAACAATTCCATTTGTTTTTGCAATTTATGCAAAAATGTTTGAGATGTTGTAGAAATCGTCGGGTTATTAAACAATTCTCCAGGAAGTTTGATTGTTTTCCCGTAAACCATTTGTGCAATGGAAAATCAAGAATCTTCTTTTAACGCTGCCTTAAGACCTAGAAGAATTGTTAGAATGGATTCAGACCACTTTATATTATGGAATTATGAAATTTGATAGCCTCTTTCAAAGTGCGATGAAATCTCTCAATTTTGCCGTTACACTGTGGGTGATAGGAAGTTGTGTGTTTAATTTTGACTCCACATATGTTTGCCAAGGTCCGAAATAGTTCAGAAGTAAACTGTGCTCTATGATCCGTAATAACTTGGTAAGGGACTCCGAAACGAGGATCCAGTTTTCATAAAAAGCTCTGGCAATAGTTTCTGCTGTTACGTCACGCAAAGGAATGGCTTCGATCCAACTAGTGTTGTGATCAATGCAAATCAAGCAGTACACAAAATTATCAGATGGTGAATAGGGACCTATTAAGTCAATGTGAACTATACTAAAACGTTCATCAGGCTGCTGATAAGTTCCTAGTTCAGACTTTGTATGACGTGCAACCATATTGTTTTGACAACCAATACAGGCACGACTCCATGTTGTATATTCTTTTTGATATTTGACCAAATAAATTTGGATGTCATTTCTTTAACAGTCGACTTGATTCCTGGATGAGCGAGGCCATGGATTTGTTGATATATATCCACTCTAAACAACTTGGGCATAAATGGTCTAATGTTAGAAGAAGACTTATCACGCCATAATTTTTTACCAGATGGAAGTAAACAACTTTTGAAATTTAACATTTTATTCTGAGCTTGTAAATCTTGTAATTCTTTATCATTAATTTGTTTATCTGCAATTTTATCATAATCAATGAGTAAAATAGAGACATCGGCCATTCTTGATAACTGATCTGCAACAATGTTTTCGCTTCCGCTAATATGGCATATATTAGTAGAAAATTGAGATATATATTGCAATTGTCGCATTTGTCTTGGTGATGCCTTTTCGCTCTTTTGTCTGAAAGCATAAACTAGTGGTTTATGGTCCGTAAAAATTTCTAACATATGTTTAAAATGTTTAATTGCAAGATATATTCTAAGTGACTCATGGTCATAAGTACTGTAATTTTTCAGAGTGCTATTTAATTATTTCGAATAAAGCGCTAAAGGTTTCCATGCTTCACTTTCAAATTGTTGGAGAACTGCACCAGTAGCCCAATCAGATGCATCTCTGCATAAGGATGACAAGGATAGATCTGAATTGGGATAACTTAAAAAAGCTACATTTATGAGGACTGAGCATTCTGTGTGTATTCTTTGAGAACATGGTAAATTCTGTAAAGGGTTCTTAACCGCAAGTTTTCAGTCCTGAACTGGAACAGGGAGTGGAAGGTACGCTATGTTCTGATGTAACTGCTGGGCTGTATAATAACTGCACGTGAAGGGATTTGAAATCCTCTTTTATAAAATCACTATTAAATACAAACTTCCCAACTCGGGAGAGATACAGAACGTAAAAGACCGCACTTGGGTCAAACTTAACAATCAAATAAATTTAAATAAATTAAAATAGAACTTAAACTTTGCTTCGCAGAGCAATTCGCGGAGATTGGCCTCTACCTAAAAGGGTGCGTAGCAAGATATACTAATACTAACGCACTTCAAATTGTTTTACAATGCAATCACGTAGTAAGCACTATGGCTTATAAATTTAAACTGCTAGCTGGTCAGACGAACGTTGAGCGGCGTGACCGTGATCTGAGACTAAGCTCTCACACACTAAGAGGTTTCTACCTCTGTCTTAAATAGTACTTCGCTGTACTTCAAAATTAGCATAAGCTGAAAACGCGCGCTTCTTCTGACAGGAAGTTGAAACAGAGAGGAGATAGAAAAGATTTAAATTAAAATAAAACTTGGTTAGTTTAACTAAAACCTTACACATTTGCCAAATTCTGTTTACATTTGTCAAAGTTTAACATAGCTTCATCTGGCCATTTCATTTTTCTTCTATCGTTCTTTGTAGAACCCTTTAGGTATTCATGAAGTATTGCTTGTGTCTTTGCAGCGTCTTTCAGAAACGGTCGACAGAAATTAAGTATCCCTAAGAAAGTTCGCATGTCATAGATAGTCTCTGGTAATTTATAGTTCAATATTGCTTCAACATTTTTCAGGTAGAGGCCGAGATCCTTCCGGTGTTATAAGATATCCTAAAAATTCTAAGTTATCAACGCCCATGATCGACTTAGAAATGTTGATTCTCAAACCGTATTTGTTTAGTCTATCGAAAACAAGTTTCAAGTGATGTCTGTGTTCTTCTTCTGAGGCAGAAGAAATTAATATGTCATCGAGGCATGGAAAAGTAAAATTGAAGTACTACATGTATAAATCTTTGAAACGTAGCTGGTGCATTTCGCAATCCGATGTTCATTACATTAAGTTCGTATAGGCCAAATGGCGTAATTCTAGCGGTTTTCTGTTTGTCCTCTTCGACTACAGGAATTTGGAAATATGCTTTGAAAAGATCAATTTTGACAAATATTTTTTTGCCTTTTAAAATGTGGTTAAAATCACTAATCCTAGGAATAGGGTATCTGTTAGGAATAGTTATAGCATTAAATGTTCTATAGTTCTCCACAGGGACGAAAGTTTGCATTCTTTTTAGAGACTAAGTGGAGAGAACTAGCCCATGGAGATGTAGACTGTCTTATTATATTGTTTTCCAACATATACTGAGATTCTTGTTTGGCAATCTGTAATTTTTTAGCTGTCTTGGTTTGGCATAGTTCGGTTGGCCTTCTATTAAAATGTGGTGTTTAACATTTGCTATCAAAAGATTAGGTTTTGTAATATGCGGATACTTGGATAACGGATCATGATATTTTAACCTATCGTGCACTAAACTTACATCATTCATTTTGGAGATGGATGTAATATCACTCTGAGTAATAAGGTTAGTTACACCATCGATTAATCTTTGTTGTTTAAATCAATTAATAATTTGAAATGGTCTAAAAAGTCTGCTTCGATTATGCCTTTATTAATTTTGGCGATAATGGATAGTCACCGAAAAGCTCGACGAAAGCCAAGATCAAATATGTGGGGTTAAAAATTTTACCCGACAAATGGGAATTGCTGTGCCATTGGTGAATATAATTTGAAGTCGCTTTGAAGTTTATCTTTTTTGTAGCAGGTAATAAGCTAGCATCTGCGGCGGAATCAATTAGAAAATGCAAATCCGTGTATTTGTCAGTCACAAATATTCAGTGTTTGCGGCCATTCTGAACATAACCTGTAGCAAAATCAGCCGCTAATTCCACTGCTGGTCTACGTTTTCCGACTTCTTTTGGCTCCGACAGCAGTTAGGTCGATATTTGTCAGGAATGCATTTTAAGCCAATCATGAAATAATAATAACAATACTGTCCATTCTGATTAAATCTCCTACGTTTATTACTTCGATCTCTGTATCTATCCCCACTAGATTCCGCGACCGAGACTGGCGAGAAACACTTAAAAGTTTCTATTCGTTTTTCGAGAGAAGAAATTTTGATCAATAAATCATCAACCGAATTAAAATTTTTGCCAGCGGCATAAATTTCAGGTTTCGAATTCATTTCCATTATTTTGTCGGCCATTAAATATATTTTGTCTTACCCTTCATCAGAAACCAGTAAAATATTTTTGATCGGGTTAGGCATTTTTTCTAACCACAAGGTTTTGAGTACTTTATCTGAACGTAGCGAGCAATCTCATTTTTTGAAGTAACTGACTGGGTTTCCTATCCCCAAGGTTAAGGCCAGTGACTAAGAGCTTAATTTGATTGTTTTCGCTCTCTTTGAATGCGTTTAATAGTCTTTCTTTCACTAAAGCATATTTATTATCAGATGTTTTATCCATAATGATATCCCATATAATTTCAACATATTTTGGCTCTAGTTAAGATACTACATAATTAAATTTGGTACAATCAACAGTTATTGCATTAATTTCGAATTGAGCTTCTATTTGGAACAACCAAATTTCAGGCTTTTCTGGCCAAAAGGTTGGAATTTTAACACTCACCTTGCAAGTTTCCAGCGTTGAAGTTCCTTCCGTAATTCAATGTTAGGGTCACCAGTCTTTTAATGTGGGTATTGATGGATAAACGAAATCGAAACTAAACAGCCAGAACATTTCAGAATTTAAATAAATGCTTATTTTGGTCTTAAAGAAACAGCATATTTATTTTTTTATAACATCCATACTTGTTTGCAACATATTACTTATTTTTAGACATAAAAATAATATAACAAACCTTTTAAGAAATAATGCTTAAGCAACGCTTATCATAGCACACTCCAAGTAACAAGTTTTTAGAACTCAACTCGTTATTGCCCCACAGAGAATCTTGATAACTATGCAAAAACATTACATCATGTTGTTACTAATGTTGCCAATTAGAATGATTATATAAAAACATTAAATTATGTTCCACTACATATCCATGCTGTTTTCTAAATCTTTGGATACAGTGCCTGAATCTTAAAAGCAAGGATCTTCCACTCTTTCAGTAAATATTAGTTCTTATGTGCTTTTAGATTTGTGTAGTTGACAAAGTTCATATGGGGTTGACCGATGTCCATCCTCTTGTTTTCCTTGAATATCGTCTGTATTTTGGTATTTCTCATCACTAACTTTTTTATGGCATTTTCAGTTTCGCTAATTCGTTCGGAGATTAGACATAATATCAAATAAAATTTTTGCGTCTTCATTCGTCATACTCATTTTATTGCTTTTTATTTCTAATTTCTATTCTAATCGAAATAAGTATGTGATGTTCCTAGTCAAATGAATGTTTGCTATACAAGCTATTACTTTAAAATCGAGCTATTGTTATTTGTTTACAAATAAAATTATTAAATATCTGTAAAAGCTAAGCTGTTTGAATTCTTCTTTTATGGGAAAATATTTATTGATACCAGTACTTAGTAATTTTTTATTCTAATTTATTGTAGCTTAAATATTAAGTTGCATGCCATTGTTTGTTACAAATATCTTATTTGAAAATGGCTACGTTCAACAACAGCAAATGGTGGATGAGCAAATTTTGAAACAAATTTTAAAAAAATGCAATTTTAAAGATTTTCAAAAGGCTTCAATATTATATGTCAAATCTAATATTTTTTAATAATTTTTACATAAATATATTGGTAAAATTTTATGCTATTATTCCATTATTGGGTCCAACAGTACTGAATAACTGTATTTAAATAAAATTAGATTAAATGATTCTAACGTTAATTTGCACCGTTGAATGCTGTTGTTAGCTTTTATTTTAATCTTCATAAGATTTGCTATTCTTTTTCTATTTATATATCAATCAGAGAATTCAAATATTTATCATAAAATACTGTTCTTGATTAGTGTTTTCCGAAGATATAAACTTCCCATCAATTAATTAAGATCATAGAAAAATTAATTAATGAATTAATTAAGATCACAAATGTAGCTCCAGTACAGACTATTGATGCTAATGAGACTACCCGAAATAACGGAAACTTATAACAATTTTGAATAGGTATTTTCCCTGAACAAAATTTAAGAATCACATAAAAATATTAAACGATATTGCCTATAGATCTAACAAAGAATATTATCGACTAAACCGCAAATTTTGAGCAAATTTTCTTTGGGTCGTTACATTTTAGAAGCCAAATGATAGGCAGATTGAAAGGTTTTCAACACCTTATTACATTTCAGATTACTCTTAAAAACCTAGCATGCATATTTCTGTGCATTAAACATGCCGAGGAGATGAGAAATGACTTTCGGGAGAGTAGGCTGATATCATGCATGATTTAAAGACCACAATCTCAAGAAGTGAATGTCTCCCCCCTTTTTTTATATGTGTGTGCACCGCTTGTATATCTGACGTATAACCTTCTCAGGAAAGCTAGAGCGAATCCCGTTCGAGACAGGTAATTAAAGCAGGTTTTTTACTTTTTATGTACCTTTATTTCCGGTGAGAATGCCTCATAACTTCATTTATCTTGTGGTGAAACTTGATTTTCAAGGTTCCGAACTGCGCTCACGCGACGATCGATTAGATGTCCTTCAAGGTTGGGAAGGTCTGAGTAAGTAATCTTAGAGTCTAAATTCTGGCAACAAAAAAGACGAAGGGAAGAGGAATTTCTCGAATAAAACTTTTATACATAAAATATGAAATGCAATTATATAAAACTGAGCCCAATAGACTTGATTTTACTACAAAGATTACGTATATTATGACCTTTCTAAAAACTTATAGTTTTAGTTAAATGAAAAAAAATTTTTTTTAACTATCGTTGAATTTTTTATTACACTGCATTCAAGATGAAATCATGACGCTGATAGCAATGGCGAAATTTAAATTAAAATTGTCAAAGAGAAATTTAAATAAAGCATAAATTGTCTTACACAGGGTCACTGGAAAATAATGTTGAGATTACAAAATTACCTTGCGAAAAAAACCATATGAATATGATTATTTTACTGTTATATTTAGAAATGTAAGATATTGGCTTTCTCGCTCCGCGAACTCAATCGCACGAAGAGTCCTCACCCCCTGGACCTGGGGCCGGAGCTCCACCCCCTTTCCCAGAACCTTGGAGGGATCGGCCCAACGCACCTGAGTCCACAGGACGTCACTGGTCTTTAATTTGCTACCTACTGGACTTTTGCCAACCGTGCTAAAATGACGTGGTCGGTCAGCAGACTTCGGACTCCACATTCTGGTGTACTGACGATAAGCTCCACAACTAGTCCAATGGACTAGTATTTACAAAATCTGCTCATCACAATAACTTTGTGTGTTTAAGCTCCCATGCCCACCAATTTAAAGTGTGCAATACTAATAATTCGCAAGTACTCTCTACGTACCAGTGCATTCCATTCTATATTCATCTGTGAGCTGCGTGATATTCATCTGTGAATTCATATTTGTATTCATGCGTTTTAATATGTATGTATGTCTTTTTGTACTTTAAGTTATTATGTGTATGTACCTGTTTTATGTGTTTGTGTGTTTATGTAGTTTGCGCTTTGTGTCTTGTGTATTATTTGTCTATGTGTATTTATGTGCTTTTATGTTGTATATATTTTTGCATTTTTACTTCAAGTACTTACCATCTGTAACACCACAGCTTACCTCTTCAATCTGTAATACAACCCTACTAACACCCTTGTAAGGCGAAGTACTCCCTTTGACAAATTGCTGTAGTTAGAGGAGGACGTGGGACAAATACCTGTTTACCTCTGTTAGACACCAGGCGTCCCCGTACTCCGTAACCTACCTACCGGTAGCTCGGGCTATCCGTCGCAGAGGGACCTTACCCAGCAAACCCCGAGCGCTACCCCCAGGCTACTAGAGACGGTTTTCTCGAAGACGTGTCAGACTCCGAGCCGGCCAATAAGTTATTTTACAGAGCCTCCAGAACCACTAGGTTCATAATTTGTATACTCCGTGGCAGAGACTGCCTAAGTACAGATCTTACCCAGCAGCTTCGCAGAGTTCTATACGTCGACCCTCGGGGGGGGAATCCATAAATGTATAAAGTTTCACATACCTATGTTCCACTCCCTCGGGACTGCTTACACTGGCTTAGTATCATAGTATGGAAATAGCGGCTATGGAAGGCGCAGCAACACGAACCTGGACGCCTATTCTACGCTCCGAGAGTCGGCAGCAGTTTGTGGCCCGCCAGATGTCGCTGCTATTGAAAAGCAGGTCTGATCGACATACCATATTCTGTGAGTACGGAAGTCCTCAGAAGCGAGGGGAAAAGTGTTGCCCCGTCGTCAATCAGGCTTGTGCAGTTGACGTCCTAAGTAGACAATGGCTTTCTATGTGTTTTCGCAGCTAATTTTTGTATTTAAACGAAGAATACGGTAGTAGATCTCTGAATCAGTGAATTTATAGAAAATATATTGGTGCTTTTGCTCTGCCAGAAGATGTTTTCATCGCATATTTCAGATTGCCAAAATTTATAGTTATTTTAATTTGAGATGAACTGAGAGAGTATTTGGAGCCACATACAGAAAACAAGAACGCAATTTCTACTGAAAGAAAGGTTATTTATGTGAATAGGAGGACGGCAACAACTCAACTCGACTAACGGTATCGCGAGAGAGATTGCTGATGTAAGATGAGACGAGCTGTTGTGTTTCGACTAAGACGTAATGATTAGACAACTAAGATGTATCTTCCTGATTATCACTCTTTTCTTCATTTGTAAATATTCACCAATGTAAATAGCCACTAATGTACCTTCACCAATAGTTAAATAAACTACTTTAGTTACCTAGATACGTATCGTCAGCCTATAAAATCCCCTAGACGCCGAGTCCACATGGGACCTCGACCGGTTCTTCAGTGAAGAAGTTCCAGATATGCTCCTAAAGACGCTTGAGCATTTAAGACGGTCTGGAGAAACAACACTTTTCCCCCTCAAGACGTTCCAAGATGGTCCATTGACACTCAATGAAAATGACGTTTCTTTTTTTCCCGCAGGATGTTCTAAGACGATGCATCCAAAGGAACAATTGTTTTTTCTTTTTTTTTAATGACTCCTTTCAGATTTTGCTGTAACTCCATCATCGCCAGGAGGCCCTGTCGCGTCAGGATGCCCGAGTGTGAATAGGAGGACGGCAACAACTCAACTCGACTAACGGTATCGCGGGAGAGATTGCTGATGGAAGATGAGACGAGCTGTTGTGTTTCGACTAAGACGTAATGATTAGACAACAAAGATTTATCTTCTTGATTATCACTCTTTTCTTCATTTGTAAATATTCACCAATGTAAATAGCCACTAATGTACCTTCACCAATAGTTAAATAAACTACTTTAATTACCTAGATACGTATCGTCAGCCTATAAAATCCCCTAGACGCCGAGTCCACATTTATACTTTTCCTGAAATTACAGATATATATTGTAATTATATAGTTTAAAAATGTAAAATATGATAAGTATTTATCTAGCACATAATCCTTCTTCAGTTAATAATAATACAGACATCCGAGAAGCGGCTATTCGATTTATGTTCAGCAAGAATTAAGTTTATTTTAAAATATGACAATATAATACCTTACGAACAATATTGTGAACACAATAAGAAATGTCGTTCATTATTATACGAAATTCACTCTACTGTAAAATAAAAATGAAAAAAAAATATTATAAAACTATGAAATAGTTTATAATGTTAATTTTAAAAATAATTTTTCGCCCAAAGTGCCTTAGCCCAGAAGAGCTATTAATTTCGTTTTGGCATTTTGTGGAGTTTCACAATAAATGGGTTTCACTTTTAAAATTATTGCCACCAAACATTATCGCAATGTATTATATTAAAAATGAAATAATGAAGAATCTGCATAAATGTGGGAATGTTTCTCACATTGTGATAAAACAACGGTACCTAGAACCATCAAATTTTGAATAGCGCAATCTTCCACTCGAATATAGGCGTCTGGAAGCCCAACTTTGGAATTGAGAATTTGTTTTATTATCATATATACCATGCTTTATTATCATATATATTATCATACATATCATCATGGGCTCATATTTTGTAAAGCATTTATGAGTTTTTGATTAAGAAACTCAACGATTTCAAAGCGAGCAATGGAACCATCATACGAAATCAAAAAAAAAAAAAAAAAAAAAAGAAAAAAAGAGGGGGGAAAAACATTTTCATCTCTAGCGCACGAGACTGTGTATCTGAAACTCTAAAGATATGCTCCTGTTAAATTATATGTTATTTATTATGTTTTGAATTGAATTTTATGGTTTAAGTACGAAGAACATGATATTTAATGAATAAAGGTAACACGCAAAAATTAGAAAAACGTCCGTCCTTTTGAGCGTAATATAAAACCTGAAAGCTTTTAGACTTTTTTTTATGTGTGTGTGTAATTTTATTACGATTTAAAACTGGTTTCTAAGGGAAGACTTTCTGAGGAAAACAGGCTCGTATGCACGTTACACATGGGGAAAGCCACGAAAACGCCGATGCGGTCAGCTCGTTCGCGAGATCCGAACCTCGGACCAAACTACCTGCGTTCAACGACTCTACCCCTCGGCTTATCAGCAGAATTATTATTGTATTATGTTATAAAGTAGCCATGCTATAAGACTGAGGGTTTCTTCATGAAATAGTACTTTGTAATCTATTTGTATTTAAAAAAAATAGTTTCTTTGCAAAAGAAAAAAAAAACTGTTTATAGTAGAGTTCTCATTTTTTATTGTAAAAGAGATATTGATTATTATTACAGTTTTCTATTTAATGTGTCAAAGTGTTAAAACGCTGGTTTGGCAAGGATTTCTTCAACTGCAGGAGACTTACATTGATTATTTTTTTACTTTAGTACTTTCATTGTGAAAATAATGTTACTACCTTTTAATTAAATTAAAATTACGCAATGTAATATTAAAAAAAGTATTGATAATATATGTATGACCAAAATTTTAATACGAATTAATCACACATACAGAATAGATTATTATAATTTTATATTAAAAATTTATATTCTATCATGTTAATTATAGGATAAATTATTTAAAATAAAACATTTATTGCATGTTTTATAGCTGAATGCAGCAGAAATCGGCCGTACTGTAATCAACGAATGAATTTTATTTCTTTTCCTGAAAGAAATAATTTTCATAGAAATAGAAAATAAAAGAAAGGAAGAAACATTAAGAAAGAAATATATTCTTTCTAATTTCTTACTTAAATATTTTTCTAATATTAACTGTGAAATAAATTGCGTGAAAACACAGTTTTAATGTAAGCATGAAAAAAAAATACTTTGCAATTAGATTGCAGTGCAGATTAATCATATTATAAATTTAGGTGATTAAAATTGTTTATTTCTAAAAAGATTTTAAATAAGCACAATTCATTCACTCTTATTTATTTACCGTTCTTTCGTGATATTCCACATCTCTATTTCTTAGCCCTAAATAGCCTAGCGTTAATTTTTCCCTTAAAAAACGGGATTTTCCTCCACATAACACAGCAGCATATTCTGCTGCATTTTGGTCATAATACTGCCATTTTTTCGAACTACAAATGCAGCGTGTGAGTTAGTGAAATAATGGGAGAATATTCCTAGAACTTCAGCCAGCGCGCGCTGTAAATTTCGTCACTCGTCTGTATTGTGATTGGTCTACAGCTCCTTGACTGCTTGTCCCCTTTCAATAAAGGTCAAATGGACTCACCCACCCATCAACTGAGGACCACAGAATGGCTTTCTCCGATAAGTTGAAGACGGCTGTCCATACCGGTTTTTCTTTTTAGTCAATATTGCTCGCTCAAGTAGTAGGCGAACCCAGTGATTGTAGAAAAGGCGTCCTGGTTCCTACTGCCAGAAAGGGCGGGCTATGCTGTCTCAGACAGTAGTAACTTTGACCATCCGAATAAGTAGCGTCACAGCCATGAACACACTTGGTTGCTTCATTTCGTTGTGGTCTTCGATATTCGAGGTTTGACGAGCGCCCGGTGAGCCGGTTTAAAGATGGGGTTTTGAGTAAGTCTGCGTTTCGGGATTGAGCTCTCGGTCCATAACATTAACGAATTTGCTCAATCATCTCTCCGACGTAACTCAAGACTAGTTTTCACCTCATGCCTAATATGGAGGGTTTTCAATTGGGAACTGTATCCTCCTAGTTGCTTCAGTTTGTAGGAAGGGTGTATAAATTTTGATTGATACATATATTTTGATAAGTGCATCATTAGTTGTTTGACAGACACCAAGACGATATTCAATTTCAGCCCATGTCTTTCGACACATTTCTGTAGCTACTTTTTTCGGTTATTCTGAGTAATGATTTCATTATTTAGCCGGCAAGACATTTAGCTGATACATACATTTAGTCGACAGAGCATTTACCTGACGGCGTATTTAACGAACAGCATGTTTAATCAACACCATTTTTATCTAATAGCTCGGCGTAGATGTAAACCAAGGGCTCCCAAAAGGGTCGGTATTGACCACCTGGCCGTTGTTAAAATTTCATAAGGAATCATTGATGATCAAGGGATCGACTGGGGGTCGAAAAATTCATACGAGAAAAAATATGCCAAAATAAACGTTATTATAGAACCAAAATTATTACCATTCTCTTCTTTCTTGTCATGCCAATAATTTACTACGGTAAACAAGAAGCAGGCTGAATATTTCTGAACAAGCTGATTCAAGAATTACCGTGCATTTCCACAGATAAGACAGTAGTTGAATTATAGAAAAAGTCCCCAAATTCTGGAGTCGTCTTATATAACAGGTACAAAAAAAAAATTAGGCTGAAATTTATACAAATTAAAGACACTATACAATGAAACAAATTACTCACCAATGTATTTAAAATCCTGCAAATTCTTCACATTTATCATCTAAGGCAAACAGCTCTTCAATTGCACCCTCACTTTCGTTGTTGAGAAGCTCGTCATATGGGTCCCAATCTACATCTAACGAGTCGATTTCCACTTCGTCATCAGTATCCCATAACAATTCGTCATTAGTGCCATCCGTAGCATTAGAAATACCATAGGTTTTGAAGGATTTGATCACTGTTTCCACTTTTACTTTTTGCCATGATTTGATAACGAAATCACAGAGTATACGAAGTGTGACGCAGCCCGCATAGCTCCACCTTTCGTTTACGACTTTTCTCCACTCATCATCCAGTTATTTCATTATTCAAGCATGTGAATTTTGAATGGTTTATTCACAGATACGTCTAAACACTGCAGTGACTAAGTTAAATCTCTGGTATAACAGCAATCGTAGTATTGTTCCGTGTTAAGTAACTGTTAATGTTCTCATTTCTGTGACGGCGAAACATATCCCACACCAACAAACTGTATTGGTTTGCAGCTTTGGTCTTCTCTGCCACACATTTTTCCACCCACAATTTTACACCATTCTTGTCCATCTCCCATTTCATGAAAATATCTGGCAGCAATTTTATTTTAGGAGTAGTTTTCCGCTTGAAAATATCCATAGGTTTTTAACTTTATTCCACCTGCTATGCATGATAATACTGGTCTTTTCATGGCTTCTGACTTGAACAGTTTTTACACCTTTTGTTTCCACTGCTCTATTGCCTATCAAGTAGAAGTTGATCAGCATTTCATCCCTGTTTCCGATATTAGGTAAAGAAAAGTGTATTTTTGCCTGATACCAGTAATAAACGTTTGAAAACTCATGACTTTATGGTCAAGATCATGTGGTAACTTCTGCAACAACTTGCGATAATTTAACAGACGCGTAGATTAACACACACAATTATAAGATCTAGTTATAAGCATTAGAACACGAAATTATAAGTTCTAATAAAATATAAATTATAATTAAATTATGCACGATAATAAATGAGTACCCTAGTAAAAATACCTAGTGATTTTATGAAGGATATCTATAAATAATGTGATTTAATTAAATCTCAAGTAACAGATTAAATTTCATCAAAGTTAAATGCAGGCTTTATGTTTTAGCTTGAAGCTTGATGAATATGCATCATTTAACCCTTTCGCGGGCAATGGCTACAAAGTCAAGCCACCTAAATATAATTTTTTCTCTAAGTGCGCAGTGTCTAGCTTCGTTAGCCACCTGCATTGATTGAAGCTGAAATGCACAAAAATCATTACAGATGGCAGCACTGCAGATTTTTTATCGAATTATGGTCTCTGATGGAATGCTGAAGTTGTGCATGCAGTGCATAAGTACTGTAAATCGAAATTTTATTATTTTAAAAATTATTTCTAATTTATGAAGAACATTTTGACAGTTTTAATGTATATTTTTCTATCATTTAAATAAATTAAACTAATTCACAAGCAAAAACAATTCATTTTTATTAGGTTTTTGAAAAGTTTTCGAACGTGGATACAGGGTCTGTCCACCGCTCTTTTAGAGCAGTAACAGTGACCTTGAAAACGGCGCACTACCTTTACCTAGAGAAAGTTTATGTTTGAGTGAAACACGTGTATTTGTAGGAGGGAAAAATATAAACAAACTTTGTTTATAACATCTGATGAGGTTTCGCGCTTCTTTTCGGGCTTTTATTTCACTTTCAGTATAGTTTATCTGCTTGACCAGATGTTAAAAGTTTTTTTTTAGAGAGACGAAATTTAGAATACTTTCTGTATGTGGATAATTTTGTTTTACTCTTTTTAATTAGCTTCTGCTTTCATAAGATTATAGTAAATTTCTTTTACTGTTTTAATCTCAACATAATTATTTAGCTTAGTACAATGTCTAGAAAGGGCCTATTTGTACAAGAGGCTCTTGCTATTTTTGAAGATTTGCCATCAGATGATGGTTCAACAGCATCTAATGATAGTGATACTGATGAAGACTATGTTGCGAACTTCGCTCAAGAGGAAAATATTATTTCTAGTTCTGATGATGAAGAAACTGAGGAGTTACAGCTTCCTTCTACTTCTAAGCCGCAAGTGAAATGGAATAAATATTTTGTTGCCAAATCTCTGCCACAATTCACGGAAGATAGTGGTCCGTCTTCTGAAGTTTTAGAAATGCAAAATCCATCTCCTCTTGGAGTATTTTTGCTGTTTATTACAACACAATTGTTGGAAGATATTGTTTTTCAAAGTAACCTGTATGCAACTCAAGGCGGGAAAAAATTCAGCCCTTAAGAGTTTGATGAATTACAGAGATTTTTGGCTATCAATCTGCTCATGGGAATCAAACGTTTGCCAAGCTACAGAGACTACGGGTCAATGGATCGCGATCTGCATGATGAGTACATAGCACAACAGATGTCTGTAAAACGTTTTGCATGGATTCTCTCTAAGAATTCTCTAAGAAACGGAGTCTAAGTTCAAAATCGGTTCCCTTAAAAAAGCACAAACCATACGTTCCAACAAATGAGCGCACAGAAGCTGCAAAACACATTCCTGTAAAAACCGAAGGTGGCTTATACAGAAGATGTGCTCTTTGTAGTACAAAAAAAGAAGTTCATCGTTCTCGATGGCTCTGCAAGTCCTGCAATGTCCCACTGTGTGTCCAATCAAGTGGTCCTACTTGTTTCGAAAAATTTCGTACTAGATAGATACATGCATAAAAACTTTCAATAAGTACAACAACGATATTGTGAAATTACTTTATAATTATTACTTTGCTATTATTACTTTATTCCTCAAACATTTTGTAATTAATTATCATTAAAATTGTTATTTCCATAAGTATTAATTTCTCATAAACATGCATCATAATAAGGTGAATTAATTTTATCCTAACAGGTAAGCTAAATGTCTTATGTGCGCAGTGGCTATAACCTCTAGCCGTCCCCTAGACAAAAGACCCCCGATCCGAAAAATTGTATAAGGCCAAATAATGTTTAAGAGGGTTGAGAACATTATGTTTATAATGTACTTTATCACAGAAAAGTAGATTTTAGCTATGCGCCCGTGAAAGGGTTAAAAACAAACGCTATTCGAACATAAACGTACATTTCAGTGAAAGTAAATTCTTTAATTCAGGTATATTAAGAATTACTGGATATTTTTCAACAGAAAACTGATGTATTAAAACAGTAGCGTTTAAACTAAAGGCATTTGAAATAAACTTTTAAATTAATAAAAAAAATACAAGAAAGTATATTTAGAAAAAGTAAAATCTTTCACGTGAACTGGAAAATAGACACTCAATGAGCCCAGTCCCTGACAAAAGGTCCATATGAGAATCACTGGAAATACCGCTTTCTAACTCTTTACGAAATGAATCATCACTCTCATTCTTATCACTAATTGGCTTATTTATCGTTCGTCTGATAAAAAACGCTTGCTCGTTATAATAAACTAAAGTCGTATAAAATATATAAGTAAACTAAAGGCTTTCTAAAATAAAAGCAGTGCAAAACGTAATAGAACCTCACATTTTAATCCTAAAAGACTCTACATAGTAGCAAAAAAGGAATGCAAAAAGGATTCGAAGGGATATAGAAATGTGAATGTTTATATCACGAGAAAACGCTCTGCCACGCCAACGTGCCGGCCAGAAAATGAGTGTGTTTCTTGCTTCTTCATGGATTTAGGCTTAATAGCGAAAAACCCTCCGACCCGAGACAGACACTCGCGAAAGAGACTGCCGGCCTCAGCGACAAGCGCGCGTTTGCGCTTCCCGTTGAGAAAGGGTTAATGCATTATCTAAAATTTGAGAGAAAGTATGACGCTTCTGAAGTTACTGTTGATATTTCCCATTTACCTAATAAAAATCCTTTGATTTAACAAGCTAAAATAATCACGAGAAAACTTTTGTTGCGTGGAAGAAGAATCACTTTCCCACTGTTCGCTCTCAGAAGAAGATAGAATTGAAACTTCGGAAAAGAAACCTTTGACGTTGCAGAAAAATCAGAAAACTCGAAGGTAAAGGTCCTATGTTGTTCAACTAGTAAGATTTCTAACATGAGCAAAGTAGTGAAGCAAGAATTGCAGTTATGTAATGCAATGTAAATCGATCATTGAATATTATAAAACTGGGTGAGGCTTTGAAAACAATTCCTCTAACATCAGCTGAAGGGCATTTTCTGCTTCCAGATTGTTCGTAATACAGATGAAAACTAGACTGAGTGACAAAAGCATAGATTTCTTATATTCTCTTAAACCGTACTTAAAAAATGAATAATTAACATATTTTATTTGTATTTTGCAACTCAATATATAACGGAATATAAATTTAGAAATTTTTGGATATCCTTATTTTGTGTAATACTACTGACATCAGTTAAAAATAACTAATTAATTAGAATGTTTCAAAATTTGATGCATTCCTGGGAATGACTGCCATATTTCAACGTATTCCATCGAAGTGTTCTGACCTATGAACATATGGACAAATGTGTGCCGTTGATAGCTAGGAAAGAGCTTTTTCTAAGCGCAAACCCACCGCATTTTGTGGAGTCTGGAACGTAGCGGGAGAGGAATAGAAATCAATAATTCTGGAAATTTTACGAAAAGGTTTTCTATCATGGAAATCATGATGCAGACTTTAGTCCAGAACAAAAGGCTATTACATTTTAAAAGTTAATTAAACGTCCTCGAAATCCTTCTAAAAATGTATAAACACCCTCTGCAATTCAGATTAGTTTACTTGATTACAACAAAGCACGCAAATTCTGCCTGTCTAGAGGAAGGGATGCCACCATAGAGAGTTTCGTAAGAGAAACTAGTTCATATTCCCTTTATATCTATTCGGGAAATATTTTCATAAACCTTCACACCGTATAGGCAAATTAATTTCTGCTGAATAGAATTTTTCGAAAACAAACCGAGTTGCGAGGAAAGAAATATATTTTAATCTAATAGTTAGTTTCACTAAATTCGAAGTTTTTTTATTTATACAGTTTTAAATGAACAAGCAGTGCATTTGTTCTTTAGGGAGAAGCATATACGAGAACACGTATAAGAACACATGGATGATTTTCAATTACTTCTTTTTATTGTTTTTTCCCCTTTGATACCTCCTACTGCATAATGAACAGAACAAACAACACAATCCATTCTAATTCCATTTCCTTTTCATTCTGGAATTCCAGAAACATTGCTTCCCACTACGGCTCAACCTCTTATTACGCAGAGGGGCGCTTCAAATCACGCAAAGCCCTGGGGAAGGGCGCTAATGGGGCGTTCTCTCTTCGATCGCGTGCCTCAGGGCGGTCTCCCCCTTGGGGAGTTCCCCCCGGAATGGATGATACTAGAGCACGAACTGTATACGCGACCAGCAAATCTTAAATGAGAAGGTCGCCTTCCCCTCGGGCTTTGAAAAGGGCATTATAAAGTTAGATGCCTATTGCCACTTCGGGTAAAAGTTGATGGCGGTGCTGGAAGGGTAGAACGACATTAGGCAAGAATAAGAGATTTAAACGGGGAAAATGATTTTAACAACCATTTTCGGTTTTTGTTTAAAGAATAGCTAGATAAAATGAGAGATATGAGGCATTAAAACCCAAATAATGTAAGTTTTCTTTTTAAATAAATGCGATATTCCTTTTTATTTATAATTGAAGGAAAGTCATTTTGACTTCATGAACTATTATGTTCTGAGTATGTTTGAAACACAGTTTCGAATATACATATCTCTAAATGCGAATCTTCTGCAAATATGCATACATGCAGTTATTCGAAAATTTCTATTTGAACGTATTGATTTAAAGCTTAAAATTTGTCATGTCTTATGCATTTGATAGTTCTACAACATTTTTTAATCGAAAAATTAAAACAAGCATTACTCATTTTGGTAGTCTGGGAGATTCACTTGATTTTCAAAGGGCTAAATTCAGAAAATATCTTTTTACGAAATGTCCAGGCGCGGTAGGATAGCTTACCCGCAAAGCAGGTTTAGGGTTGAGAGAAAATGGCAAGGGAAGGCAGGGTTGCCACATTTGGCGACAAAATTGGCGATATGCCATAGACGGATGGAGAACCTTCTGGAACGAATTTTTACTGGTTTAGCCCAGAATGTTCTCGAACACAAGCCAAAAGCTGTGTAAACCCATCTGGTACGCGGAGAGTTAGTTAACGTCTCGTCTAGCGAGTTGATAGTCAGTCAGTAAGCGAGTGCCTCTTAGTCTAATGTCAGGCTGCATATAAGCGTTCTGTACCGGGCCACGCACATTAGGAAAAAACCCTCCTCTTGATTGGATATGGTTTCCAATGACATCATTTCCTCTACGTTTAGGAACGCCTTGACTTGGGCTAGAGGGTACACCTCCATACCGTTTGTTGACAGCAATACCGAAAATATTATTACTTACGTTGTAATTTTTTTTTTTTGCTGTGAGGTTACACTTCTTACAACATTGTAGTGTGATGAATTTAATATAAAAAAATGCAATGATTTTTTTTCCTGGAGAGAAAAAGAATTATTTCTTCTTGTGCTAACTCCGTTAATGGGTATTAAGTCCAGAGATTTTTAATAAATGTATTCTTAATTTAAAACCCTTCATAATAAAGGTGTTGTGATTATTAATTCATAATTTCACGCTCACTATATATCCATTCTCTGCACATGCAATCTCCGAGAGCATGAGACAAGTCAGTTTTCGGAAATAGCAAAAACGGCGTTTTGAGCTAAATATTTAGCTCACAACGTCGATATTTATAATCAGTCCTACAATATTTATAATCAGTCTGCAAAAGTAAAATTTATTTTTGAAGTTAGACTAATATAGATTTGGAACAGAGAAATAGAGATACGTATTTTAAATTGAATAACATTACTTTATGAATTATGTTCATTTCTTAATGTACAACAACTTTTGTACCTTTGCATAAAAATAGCGTTTGTCAGAGAAGGACGTTTCTTTTCTTATAAGCGTGTATTAAATTCAGTGACAGTTACTGAATGCTTTTTTTTCTTTCATTTAAGGCAATAGAATATTAGAAATTAATGGATATTAACATGGAAATAATAGAACATTTGCAAAAGAAATATTTTCTATAATGTGAAAGGAATAGAATGCAACGAAATTGCGATAACAATAATATACTTATTAGCACACAATGCCTTTACAGTTGGATCGAGATCGTCGTGTTTTTGATTTTGCATTAAATTCATGAACTCAACTATTTATATAATCTAAGCAGATGAAAACAAACGATAATTTTCACGCTTCCGTGTCACTCATTCGCGTCATTCAACGAAAACAAAACCCTAAAATTCCTGACTAAACGCCATTTACGCCAAGAGAAAATGATGTCATCGGAAAGTATGTCCAATCGCAAGTACGGATTTCTCTTACGGCTTATATGCTGCCGGGGCTGGTGGTCGAGTGCATCGAGAGCATCTCTTAGTGTATCGCCACTTAGTGCATCATCGAGTTTTATCGTAGAGTTTAACGCGAACGACCGAACCGAGTCGGGAGACGTACTCTGGCGCTTTGCCGTGAAGCTGTCTTCACGGTTATAGCTTGTTAGCCTGACGGTTGTGTCGCTGATTGTTTCAGCGTGTTTATTGTAGTTCTTCGACTACCGTAATCGTGATTTTGGAGTTATCCTGAGTAATACTGGCTAATAAATTGTGTTTCGATACTTCATCAAGTGCTGTTCTCGTTATTCACTCCAAATCCACGAACCCGTACGTAAAGAAAACGTAACTATGTATAAATATGCTGAGTTTTCTGTAATACTTTTGCGGGAAGCCTCATTCCAAAAATTTCAAATATTTTTCGTTCATATAGTTTCAAATTAATAAATGTAATTTCTCTCAATGTTGTGCATTTATTTCAAATTAGCCGTTTAAAAATATTATAATTAAAAAACAAGTTATACATGTAATGACTTTAATAAACCCGGCTTATTTAGTTTCACGGGTCCAGTCATGGTTTAATAACAAAAGCGAGAAGAGCTACATTTATTGTCTTGACATCGCTTAGTTTGTTAATCCCTAACAGACAAATTAAATTTAAAAGAATGCTTTTAAATATCTTATGCTTTGTAGGAATGGCAACACACTGACGCGTGGACGAAGAAAGTATTTTATTTCAAGCAGTGGCAACATATTGCTTTTAAATACCCGAATTAGTTACCTAATTAAAACTGAAAAATAAGTATCTTATATTTTGCGGAGTGGTAAGAAAAGGATTTGTTTTGAGCAGCTGTATCATACAGCTTTCAGATCGCTCAGTTTGTTAAAAAGTTTATTAAATTCACATAAAATGTGAAATATGTAAAGGATAAATTCGAAATTCAAAATTCGACCTTCGAGACTTATACGTTCGAGCGGAGACGCTGGAATCTTTGTAAGGTATGTCGAGTCTATGTGCTTTCAACATTAGGCGGCGCTACGTGTCACCGTTTTTCCAGAATGCGAAGGACATGCGTACGTACATATATACATATAATCACTATAAATGCGTCGTTTCACCTTTCAAATTGTTGCCACCAAACATTATCATGCTGTATTGCTTTTAAAAAAAATTAAATAACGAAGAATTTTCATAGACGTACCTAGAGCCATAATTAATAACGTAATCATGCACATGAGAAGTCGAATTTTAAGTTTCGAATTTGTTTTATTAGCCCAAAAGTGCGCCAGCGCAGAAAGGCTACTTATTTCGAAACGGCATTTTGCATCGAATGGCTATAAACTGCTGTATCACTTTTCAAATTGTTGCCAGCAAATATTATCACACTTTATTATATTTAAAGAAATTAAATAATGAAGAATATGCATGAATATATGTATGTTTCTCGCCTTGTGGAAAAACAACGATAACTATAACCGTCAAATTTTGAATGACGTAGTCCTCCATCCGAATATGGGCACCTGGAAGCCCCGAGTCGTGAATTCTGAATTTGCTTTGTTACCTATTTCATAATTTTTAAACTTTAACGAATTTTTGATTAAGAAACTAAACGATTTCAAAGACAGTAGCGTCAACACGCTGTACGGAATTAAATATTTTTATCTTCTCCTCTCGAGACTATCGGAAATTCTAAAGATATGCTGTTTTTAAATATTTTTATCCCAAAGATGCGTTAACCCAAATGCTCTCGAATCATGTCTGTATGTGTAAAGGGAAAAAAAACCTTCCTTTGGGCGTAATATAAAATCTGAAAGTTTTCAGACTTATTTTAGCTATCGATAATTATTTTTTATTTCATATTTTGTAAATCTTTAATAAATATTTGATGAAGAAACTTAGCTCTTTGAAAGTGAGCAGTAACAGCACTGTTCGAAATAAAACATTTTTGTCACCAGCCAGCGAGACTGTTGCCATTCGGAAAAATGTAATATATTCACTTCGGTTTTAATTAACAAACTCCGTTCTTCAAGCAATGTGTTACCGCGGCTGGAAATAAAATATTTTTATCTTCCAGCCGTTAACGTGTTTCCATTCAGTAAAGCCTAAGATATTTTTAATTTTTTTTCTGGAAGGTTAATGAATAATAAACTAAGTGAATTAAATGTAATAAGCAGACTTCTTAAGAATATATTTCCTACTTTTTAATGCGACTGATTTAAATAAACATATATTAAAATCATGAGATTTCTAACTAGAAATGTTCAATATTTTTATAAAATTACACTAGTTGCACTCATTAAAATCATTACAGACTTTTTCTTCTCTTTTCATGATAATTATTTTAGGCGGCTGGCCGCATGAGCGGCTAATTTTTAAAGAACTAATATAAAAACATGCATAGCAACTGCTAACACTCTATAGGGAATTCTAAAGATATGCTGCTGTTAAATATTTTACGATTTTGTCTTTGAATTTTATGAGTCTTAAATGCTAAGTATGTGATATTTAATAAATAAATGAATAATAAAAGGACAAAAAAGTGTTGTTAGCTATCTTACTAAGAAACAAACATTGATATGATGAACTGAGAAATGACTTAAAATATATAAAAGTGTTGGGAAAGGTAGCACTGAGTCGGAAGCTTGAAACATATGCTGTTATGTAACTTTTAAAAATTTTGCAATTTTGTTGCTGAAGTCTATGCTGCATAAGTACCAAAAAACAATTTTTAATAATAAACCTAAAATGACACTGGGATAAAAAGTGTTAGCAGAAGTGAGTCCAAGAGCGTTTTTTGGCTTTGGCTTAGTTGATTAAGGCAGAGTCCACTGGGGCTCCTGCCTAAGGCAAGGAATGCCTTCCTGGAGAATTTTCTAAGGGGTAGTGTCTCGTATTCCCATTACATATGTGGAAAACCACGAAAACGCTGAGTGGTAAAAAGGCACTAGATCAAAGCATTCCGAATTTTGAATAGTGTGATGACGAGGTAAAAGCATAAAATTTTAATTTTAATTATTTAAAGGTTCTTTAAAATGTACATAAAATTTCTGGGGCCGGAACTTGTATACAACAAATTTCGATTAAACAATAAAAAATAGATAGAGTGTATAACAGTAAAAGCACACTGTATCACCAAAATTTATATCTATTGTGGGAAAAATCTTTTAATGCTCTCGAAACATTGTAAACACTATATTTTACTTGCCAAACATTAAACCATTACAAATTTTTCCTTTATTCCTCTTTCAGTACTTTCTTTTTTACCTAGTATTTACAAGTTTAAAAACAAACACAGCTTTTTTTTCTGAGATAAATGTGGATTTCCTGAAGAGTCTAAAACTTGCCCTCCCCAAAGGCAACTTGCAGGAAGACATTCCTAATCTAACTTTCACGCTAATTTGTCAGGAACGTCCAATTTTCCAAGAGCTGCCTGCATCCGATATGTCCTCTTAATTCCAAATCCCCTCTGGCTGAGAGACCCGTGTCATATCAAAAGCTTCGACATTTTTTCCCCCTTTACTCGCAACCGCATCTGAATCGGGACGTAATCCGCGTCGGTAGCAATTAATTTCCTTTGCCTAATATATACAGCATAATGACTCAGGCAATGCAACGGAACGGAAATGTAATTACGAATACATAGCGCCTCCAGGCTTCTCTATTTATACTGGAACACGGTTTAACGAGAGAAGGGCGTTGTTGGTCCCCCATGTTCTGATCTTCACTGTTGTTATTTACAGATATGGTTTCAGTAAATGAACTAGAGAAGGACTTCTCGAAACCTTAACTGAAATTCTTTTCTTACACCTTTTTCAAAAACACAGATGAAAAATATTATTATCTCTGTCATTCAATAAGGAAGAATCTGAACGAATCTGTATGTAATTCCTCACACTGTGAGAAAATGGCGATTCCTAGACACCCCAAATTTTGAACCCATGTATGATCCTCTACCCGATCATGTGTAACATGAAGCCTGAATTTCGAATTTGGTTTTATTTATTTACTTTATGATTTTTACAAAGTTAATGAAATTTTTATTAACAAACACAACGATTTAAAATCAATGCGTTACAATTCGCTAAAGCAAAAGACATACTGGCTTTCAAATTTAACGAGAAAACTATTGCTCAAAAGAAATATATTGTCACAGTTCAAAATAAATATTTTTCTTTCACCTCACAGTGTGTTCCCATTTGGCAGATCGTAAAATATTTAATTTTCCTTTCAAATTTAAACTCATTGTTTTTAATTAAAAAATTAAGATTATTACATAATTAATGTTACATAATATATGAGTTTAGGTTGTCTGAATAAACCAAAGCACGCAAGAATTTTCTGCCTAAGATGAGGGATGTCTTCGTGGAGGACTTTTTAAAGGAACTGGAAAAACTTTTAAAGGAATTCACCTTAATCTTAAAACCCATACATTTTAGGTGGTTGATATTGGTAATATTTCCATAGAAGAATAAGTCCAGAAGTGTAATATTATGTTCCTTTTTAATGAGGCAAACACACGCGGGTTATCTGCCTGAAGAGAGGGATTCCTTTGTAGAACACTTTCTTAGGGAAACTGGTCTTTATTTACGTTACAAATGAAAGGAACCAGGAAAACTAACTATTCAACCAGCCTGTTCGCCTGGAATCGAACCAAGGTCCAACCACCAGAATTCAACGGTGACCATTTGGTCACTGGTGAACAATATTATGTAATGGTAAATAATAAAAATTAAAAATAATACATTGATGTTTACTTATGTTATCTGAAATGCTAGTCACTTTTGAATGCTGTCGCCTAAAGGAGGTGGTCTGCTTGAGAAAACTCCCTATTTTTATAAGGCTTCAGATGCTGTTATATAATATATAATATTTAATTATTAATTACCAAAACAATAAAGACTTTTAAAAGGATTTTTATTATTTATTATTCAAAAATAATTTACATAATAAGTAGTTATAAATAGAGGGACTTAATAAAATAAATATTTATTACTTGTGAATATGTTTTATTTTTTACGGTTATTTACATAACTGTGATTGTTTTTATCGATTAACTATATTTTATTCACTTTTCTCTGTTTTTCTAATAAAAGTGCATAATATTTACATTTAACATGAAAAATATCCGGAGATAATTTGCTTCATTTTTCTACATTCCATTGTTTTATAGAATCTGGAGGTACTCCTTTCTGAAAAACAACTTTATCAGAATTTGTCTTTTATATTGCATCTTCTTATCTTACCCAAACAGTGCTTTTGTCCTAAAGTTAAAAGCTGTAGTCTTATTTATTATAAACAAGAGAATAAATTCCTTTAAACGCAGCTGAGATCAGAATTATTTTTGTAATTTTTTCTCTAAATGAGAACATTAGAGACGAAAACTAAGTAAAACTCTGACAAAAACATTTTTTCCCTAACCAATGCAATAAACCATTTCGGAAGACTAAATTCCGTTCTCATTTGTATATTTAAGAAATGGAATGTGTTGTTATGCTTCTTGAAGATTGTTTCTTCTCCCGTTCAATAAATAACTACGATTTGTGATTCGGACAAAGAACCACTCTGTTTTTCTCCTCTTATTTCTGCTTCCTGTGGTGTAGATCAAAGACACATAACAAACACAAGCAGAAATAGAAAGAGAATGTTTCTTTAGTCGGTAAGTTAATCGTCAATTTCTGCTTGTTCAGATACAAATTTTCTTTCCTTTCCCTTCACCTTTCTGCTCTTTAATTCTTTCTGTGTGTTCTTTAGTACTCAGAAATGGGCGAAAAAGAATGATGTCTTGCCCAGAATTTATTCGTATACAGGATGATTTACAAAGATTACGAAGTCAAATGTCTCTTGAATGATTAGTCGTAATGCAAGGATTTTGGTCACGTGATACCATTAGTAAAAACTTACAAAACTTAAAATTAGGCTTAACAACAACCTTATTTTGCCATAGATTTTGAGTAAAAGAAGTCTGTTGATGTCGGGAGCAATTAGACACAAGTCCCTCTTCTTTAAGAGAAAAACAAGAAAGAAAAAATAACATTATTTACGAAAATGAGACCTAAACAAATCATCGACAGTTAGAAACTTTATAAGGTATTTCTTCCGCCTTTTTAACACGACTTCGTGGTGTAGTGGTCAGCACATTCCACGCGCATTCTACATTCTACAATCCGCATTCTACAGTTCGAGTCCTGGCCAGGGCACTGCTCCTTTTTCACGTCTCCTGCTTTCAAAAAGTACCTAATGTCGCTATAACTTAATCACAACTTTGAAATTGGAAAATTATCAAGAAATTTCTTCAATTGGTGAACTAGATTTTCTTGAAGTTTTTCACATTCACAAAAATTTAGCTTTTCTATTTAATAACATTTAATTTTAATTCAGGCTATTCTAATGCTTTAGAATTTTAATACCTTAATTTTTCCTGTTTCATTATTAATTTCCTCAACAAATGGCACTACATTTGTGCTTGTTTTAGTCCGTCCCTTTTTTTTCGATGTAAATACGGTCGTCGTTCATCCTATTTGCAGTTTTTTTATTCTTTCAGTTTCTTTCATATTTTCTGACCTGTCCATGGACTTGAAGCAGACAACCAATCAGAGCTCCGTTTGACTTGGGCTGCCCTGCAAGTTGCAGATTACTTGTTTTTTTTGTCTCCACTAATATTGTGACCCTAAATGACTGATTATGATGTTAATTACAATTTTTAATGAAATTTTATGGGTCTTTCATCAATTTTCCGTTTTGATTTTGTATCAATCTTGGACTGAACTCGACTTTAATCGACTTAGTCAATCAGAGCCCTGCTCGCCATATTTCACCGATTTACTTGCACATTTATGTATTTATTCTCATATTTGCTCTTACTTTTGCTACTGCTGTCAGACAGTTTATCTAAATTATCCGAGTTAAATGATATTCTACTTTATATTCCTTTTACTTTCACCATGTCAATTTTTGTCTCACTGTGTTATGGCACATCCAATGACGTCACGCCTGTCACGTGAACTCTCATGTTTAAGGAACTTACATATACTTTATATATATATATCATTGCATGTACACTTATTCAAGACTTATCATGTTTATTGCCATTTATTAACTTATGAAATTAAAATGTAATTGTATATTTAATGCACTGTAACTTATGAGGAAATGCTGTTGTTGCTTAAACCTGCAATGTAAATCTTTTGTACAATCAATGCTTCTCTCTTTTGAGATTTACGACGGCTGTCTGGAAAGTTTACGACCTCAATATGTAGATGGCAACCCAATTCAACCGAAGTGTGTGTTGGGGGGGATTGTTTGAGTATCACTTTATAACTACCAATAAAAATTTCAGCTATTTTTAACGCTAATTGTTTGTTTGTCAATTACTTTTGTGAGCTGATATGACAGTTTTTGCAAAAATGGAAAAAGTCGAGTATCGTGCTGTCAGTAGATGCCTGTTTTTGAAAGGTAATATACGCTTACTCAAATTAAAGAGGAGTTGGGCTCAGTGTACGGGATTATGCACCATCATTTATTACTGAGACAGTTTGGGCAGCTAAATTTAAACGTGGACGTACCAGCTTGGATGACGATGAACGTTCAAGACTGCCAAAAATTACAACTGAAGAAAACAATGCTAAAATCCAACAGATGCTGTTGACGACCATCAAATCAAGGTTAGAGAGATAGCAGAGGCTATTAGTAGCATATCCAAAAACGTGTTTGCCACATATTGAACCAAGATTTAGATATATGTAAACTGGCTGCATGTTGGGTGCCGCTTTTGCTCACTTTGGACCGAAAACGTGTCCGAACGAATATTTGCACCTTTCTGTTGGTGCAATAAATCGGAGTTGTTTCGACTATTAATCACTGTAGATGAAACCTGGATTCACCAAGAGAGCCCAGGAACAAAACCACAATAAACAGTGGACTGCAAAGGAAGAATCGGCTCCAAAATAGGCAAAAAAAACTGTTCCTTCTGCTGGAAAAGTGATCGCAAGAGTTTTCTGGGACAGCCATGGGATTGTCTCAATATATTATCTTGAAAAGTAAAAGCCATTATCGGATCATACTATGCAACGTTACTTGGCAAGCTAAAGACAGAAAAAACGGAAAAACGGGTAAAAAAAAAATTGTTTTGCCAAGAGTGTGCTCCATCTCACACCTCAGCGGATGCAATAGAGAAAATCCATGAATTATGATTTGAACAGCTTGACTGCTCGCCCTATTCGCCAGCCCGGGCACCATGTGACATTTTTTTTGTCCCCTAAGCTAAAAGAAGCACTTGGAGGACAAAAATTTTCGTCAAATGAGGAAGCATTACAGAGAAAGATACCACATATTATTTGGGTGGCTTAAAAGGATAGGAATATCGCTGGAAGTATGTATATATAGACTTATAATGTACAGATTAGTAAACTATGTCGAAAAATAAAGGTAATTTTGGAAAAAAAATACATTTTTTCTTGTTAGGTAGAAAATTTTTCTGACAGCCTACTTAATTCAGGAAAATTTATTGTCAGGAGTCCAAGGGGTACCCTCTCAAACGAGCCTGAACACGTCACACTAAATATGTGATACTCTCAGCTTACAGAGGAACTAGGAAATAGGACCCATTTTGCAGTTTATTCATGATGCGCTTACTTAAGCCTATACCACCAAAATTATAGACTAAGTACTATTTGCGTTAAGTATCAAATACTGAACTTTCAGTACTTGTTACTCCATCGCTATTACTATTATGTCAAGCAGCAGCTGCGTGGTCTGAACCTGGGTAAGTGACCACTCACGTGACAACTGGCGGCGAATCAGAATTGCCACAGTGTTACATTGCTTTTTCGTGTTTACATCTCACCCGATCCACTGTTCTAACAGCTTTTTTGGGGGGGAACTTGAATTACGTACCTAAAGGTACATAAACTGCATTTCGCCTCACTGGTGAAGCGTTTTACACTTGTGTGCAAAATTTAAAGCCAACGCCTTAGAGCATAATTTCAAGATTTATGGTAAGAGCTATCTAGCTGAATGCCATACGTACCACCAAGTTCCAAGTTGCATGCGCCGTCCGTCTTAAGCACACAAAAACAATTCACTAAAGCAGAATCACAAAATTACATTTCGAAATGCACATATATAAATAAGAAACGTGAGGTCCGCGGGATCTCACCAGAACACATCCAGAGAATATAAAAAAAGAAAAACTGAAAGAAAGAAAGAAAGGAAAAACCCAGTTATGCCTACTTTATTAGTTAGCCCATGTGTGCTGGGAATGGCGATGTGACACCTCCGCACAAATTTTGCTAAGGTAAATAATCAACGTCACTATATCAAGTTCAGTGAAAGATTCTCAAGAAGGTTGGTTTTATGGGAAGGGCCACTCAATTATATAAACTATTATTACCCTTTCGTCAATAAATATTTTATCTGAAAAACCTTGATTTCAATTTGTGCGGAAACGTTCTGTGAGAAGGGCCATTAAACCCTGGTAACTATCAGTGCTCAGCTAGCGGTAGGGATGAATATCCATTCAGAATATAGTAGAGATTAAAAATATAAGCAGAAAGTTTTTTAACGAACTGACCAAGCATCCTCATTTGAGTTGAAGATTCATCGATTCCGACTATATAAGCCAATTAATAAAAGTTTAGCATTTCTCAACAACGCTCGATTAAATATTAAACTACTCCCTCTCCTATTGATGCTCTTCCCTCCCTCCAGTTGCAATTTCTTCGATTAATTTCACGCTCACGCAAGCAGATTTATAACCGTAACTGAATAATTCACCAATAAGCTTTATTCCGTGCAAGTGGGATCCCGCGGACAGATTTTGAAAGACGGTGCATAACACCGCAAATTCCTGTACACGATACGAGGAGGAGAAGCAAAAAAAAAATGATACAGGGCGAAGAGAAAAAGATGATAGCTTTCCTATTTTTGATGTATAAGATTAACACGCGTTCCCGCAAGAACTCATACAAAAAAAGATGGTAAGTGGAGGGTGAGGTTGCTATACAGAGAAAGGTGGGTCAGGGTTACCTGCTTTAATGGAGAGTGAAGTCATAATGGCAAAAAATTGCGCCAAGTTATTCTGCACTTTCAACGTGCATGTGTAGGTAATTTACGGGAAATTTTCTCATTCGTTTGCTAGAAAGACCCTGTGTTATACTAATTCTTGCTACGTGAAACAAAGAAATAGTACAAAGAGCAAAGGCAGGCTGCAAAAATTAAGGAAATAATGTTGTTTCTTTCTTATAATTCATAGAAAATTCTCATTAAATATATCAATAATCGATAAATGATGTGATATGTTAATGTTAAATAAAGCATAGTAGTCTTTTTGAATCTTTAAAGTACAGTTAAGAGATAGCCGCATTTGTTTAGAAAGAAAACCTACCTTTTGAGCTTTCCTTAATTTGTATATTCACCCCCTCTACTAAGCGAACAAACCATAAAGAAATAAAATTTTCCTTTTATGACAAATTTTTATTTATTTTGTGCTGGGAGTTGAGTGTTTGGGCAACTGCTTTTTCCTTCAGTTGAAAGATCGTTTAGAAAACAAAACACTAGTTTTTATACCCTTCTGTTAAAAATAACTGTTATTTTTTTATTTTATTTTTATTTTTTCCTGATGGTTTACTGCTATTGTAGAGTGCCCCCCCCCAGACGGGATAATGGTTAACGGTGCTGACTAGCGTACCGAAAGGCCTGTGTCCGGAGATGGTATGGATTATGTAAGCGTATAGTGTCTGTGTGGCAAGGAAGCACTGAAAAGACACGGCTAGTCGAAATCCTCTTGAAAGGTTGGTGGTAGAGGAAGAGAGGAGGGATCCCTCGTAACTTACTTCGAGATGTTCTCCCTCGGAATTCCATCCGGGCCAGAAATTCAGCAGTTACCTAGGTCCGGGATACCTAATAAGCCTACCTGGATACATTTTCTCTTTTATCATTTTACCAAGTTGTTTACCGACGTTCTTAAAATATGCTTACTTTCATCACATTCAAATTCTGAACTTTTCAGGTAGACAAACATTATTTAAAATTTGTTATTTAATAAGTATTGTGTTTTAACTGGCATCTGTGTTTTACATTGTTGCAATTAAAATTTTGTGCGATGAATAAAAATGAAGTATCTCAAAAGAAAATTTAAATCCCATTTCATCACTTAAAGATTTAATTTTCTTTTTCTTTCCACCTTGCTTGGACCGCGAGTCATTTATTTTTTTTTTCCACAGTGATTCTTAAGCATTATGCTAGCGGTCAATGCACAAGCAGTTTAAAAAGGTCTGTTGGACGAGTGTTCATTTTCACATGCCTCAAATGGCTAATATTTTTCATCGCTACATAATAAGCTAGGTTGCAATAGACATAAGATTTTTAAATTTCATAGGGACTCTTAGGAGGTGTTTGTGTGTCTAAAGTGGACTGTATAAGGCGATAATGTCTTTTAGTAGTTTTATTAAAACTCAACAATAATATATACGATACATAACTTAGAACCGAAGTTCTCGACAACTGACACCCATGCGACTTGGTGCCTGCATACGAACGAATTAACTATTTTCCCGCCTAGTTGGCGGCGTTCAAATTTTAAGTGGAAGATCGCCAAGTTTGGCGCAATTACAATTAAAGGCAGCAACAGGAGGCATAAGTTTTAATAATAGTTGAATTTTCATACATTAAGAATTTGAATTCGCTCTTATTTTATGCAGAACTATGCTTATTGTATTGTAACTTTAAAAAACCATGAGCATGATTACTGTCTTTACAGTTTCTTTATAAAAACTTCTAGTACAAAAATATATCAAATATTAAATTAATTAATTCCATTTTCTCCTATTTACGTATGAAGTTAAAAGTTCCAAAGCATAAAGCAATAAAATTAAAATTAAGCAATAAGTAAAATTAATTAAATTAAGCAATAAGTAAAATTAATTAAATTAAGCAATAAGTAAAATATTGGAAAATTGAATCAAAAAGTGAATATTTAGCAATCACATAATTATACTAACTCTATACAATATTATACATGATGTATACTATAGAAACGAAATTCGGTAATATTATTGTATCCATTTTTTTTAAATATAGAAGCAAATACCTTAATAAATTTAAATTTAAAATTACATTAAATTTATCGTAGAATACGTTGGTAAAATTTTCTCGCGGTATCGATTTTAGCCGTTGTTCAATAAATTCGGTTGTTTAGAAAATTTATATACTGACACTTTAGGACTGCTATTATAATTTCCTCGGCATACAGTATTTTAATAGCATAATGAAAACCAAATAAAATCAAAATTAAATTAAACATAGAAGACATTTAACCTGCTAAAACAACGCTGGGGTTCACTAACGCGTTCTCTCCTGACCAAGGGCAAAATTCCCTTAACTTGCTAATACCATCTGGATGAACTCATCGAGATGGCCTTGACCTGACCGAAGGATCTGACTGATCTTTCCCATTGTATCTTTTGCACTCCATTGAGAAAGCCAACAGTTTGTAACGTCACTTAACTTTATGCCTTCAGCGGGGAGACTTCTGTTTAAGAAGGTATTGACAGTTGTGAGTGCCTGGCATACCGAAAATCTCACGCAGTGACCAGAGTACCTACTTGAGGCATTAAGCTGCTCGTATCTTTCCACCAGCTGGAAATCTTACAGGTATTTTTGGCATTAATCATTGTAACTTCGTGTTCCAGCTTTTACTGTTATAAAACGATTTAGGTGCCGCCGATCTGATATCTCTACAAAGAAGAAATCGAAAGTGGAAGGCAAAAACCATGATTTTAAAACTGAACGGACTGAACCATTCGCGTTTATACAATAATTAAATGGTCCACAGACTTGTCTCATTTGTCAAGAAAATTGGTATGTAATCAGAAATCATGTATAGGGAGACAATTTAAAACTAAACTCATATGGGAATAACCCGACGATGATGCGAGGAACAAAAGAAATTGAGGAACTTCAAAAGAATCGAGAAAATTTAAATTCAGTATTTAATTAATTATTAGGAGACATCTTCTAACAACGTTTACATTGCAAATTATTCTTGGTTAAGAGACTTCTAAGATAGGCAAACCAGAGACGGTAAATAAATTAAAAATTGCTGTATAAATGTATCCGAAATGATGTTTCGGGATTTTAAGAAGGTAGAATTTCTTACCACTGTCTGCTAAAACAGTAAAAGACAGAGCAGGCAGAAAATCTTTGAAGGTAACCAATCAGCGAATCGCAGGCCTTAAATAGGTTTCAGCTTTAATTAATAACCGCTGAAGAATCTTGTGACACGACAAATGACAAAGCTCAAATTTCACTTTTTGTTCGATATATTTCGTCTATGGCTCTTAAAGGACTTTTATTGCCACTGATTACTTTCGCTGCAAGGTTAAACACATGACGAGGATATGACAAATGCTGCCATTGAAGGCATGGACAAGCATATTCTACTCGATAAAATTGTTTGAATTTCAATGGATGGAGCAAAATGACCGGAGTGAGAAAGTTTGTTTTTTCTTTTTCTCTTTTTTTTTTTTTTGAAAGGAAGAAAAGTAATCGCGAGATACCAATTTACCATTGCACCATTCATCAAAAAGCGCTTTGTGCTAAAAAATTTCCAGAAGAAATTTTAAATGACTTAAAACGATGATCAAGTCTGTTAACATAATTGTTGCTGAAGCTTTTTATCACTGCACAGTTAATATGCAGATCTTCTGCTGCATAATAGGGTACGTTGGCTTTCATGAGAAAATGCTTTCAAACGTTTCGCTTCCTTATTATTAGAAATTGAAGCATTTCTCCTGGAGAAGGTTATTGACTATCCTGAATTAAAGGATGGGCAGTGGATCTAAAAATTTTATTTGACGGCAGGTGTTACATCTCCTTTAAACAGTCTTAATCGTGAACTACAAAAGAAAGGAAACATAATGTTTTCGATGTTGGAAGAAGTCATTTCATTCGAAAAGAAATTATCCCTTTTCGCTCAAGATTTTGAAAGAAAAACACAAATTCATTTTTCAAGCCTGCTGAAAAGAATTTGGTATCGACATTTGCTATTTCAGTTCTATTTTTGTTTCAATTTGAATATAAGGGAGGTTTTCTACGGAAGTTTCAAGAACTGAGAAATAGCAAAGCAATGTTTGCCTTTGTTACAAACAGGAAAAAAAAAAAAAACTCTGAGTGCTGACGTAACAAATTTTTTTCGCTAAAATATTGACATTGGCCTTTTAAAATGCCGTTACTAGAGTTAAAAAACAAATAATTTTAGATTTTCAAATTTGAACTTTTTAAAGCTGATATGGAAAAATTAAAGAAAACTAAATAAACGTGATCTTAATTCACAGCAAACGTGATCTGGTTTCAAAGGCATGGAAAGGAAGTCATGATAATTTTCAACACCTGAAAGAGTATTCCTTACTCTTGAAGTCAGTTAAGAAAACTAGCATTTGCTGTTCTTTTGCTCTTTGGTTCTGCATTTATACCGACAATCGTTTTTAAGCATGAACCTTATCAAAAGTAAACTGAGAAATCGTCTTATTCACGAGAATCTAGAATCCTGTATGAAATGAATAGTATCGATAGACAAACCTGACTTATCCAAACGTTCCAGGCTCACCAGAAGTCGAGCGATAAAGTCGCTGAACACTGGTAGGTCTGCCCCGGGTTCGAATTCCAGCGAATGGGCCGGATGTAGTTGTCCCCATGTGTAACGTGTATACGAGCCAGTTAGTTTCCTTTAGAAACTGTCTGGACGAAGGCATCTCTTTCCTTAGGCAGACAGCCCTCGTGTGCTTTGCCATAATCAACTAAACAAATCAAACTTTCTAACGAAGTGCAGGAGTTCACATTATATGCTTATATAGTTATATTTATATTTTAATTAAAATATTTTTGTCAATAAGATTATTATTATTATTATGCTATCTCATTTTATTTAGTGTTTAAACTGGCTAGTTTATATAGTCTCCTAAAAAGACGGCTCTTGTTTGGCTCTCAGAAGATATCTTAATCATTATACTGCTGATCTTTCTGCCAAACACTGGGCTAGGTTACTGGAATACAGCAAAGCTCAACAAGGAGTATCTGCCTAAGGAAAGGGATGCCTTTCGTGAAAGAATTTCTAAAGAAGCTGGCTTGTTACACAAGAGAAAAGCACGAAAATCAAACATGCAGGCAACGCACTCGTTTAGGTTCGATATCAGAAAGAACTAACAGCAATAATCAGTCTTATCCATTCCGCCAGTTGATGAGACTATTACCTCTCAGAAATATTGCTTTTGGAAATCCCTGCATTTTCTTAATATGAGTAAATATAGTTCTGTCTCTAAGTCTAAATATAAATGCCCTGTCTAAATATAGTCTGTCTAATATACTAAGCTATTTTTCATTAATATTCAAGTTACGTTGTGGGCCATAGGTATATTTTAACTTGAAATACTTAAGCTTGAAGTTACTTTTTTTACGCAATTTTCGCACCCGACGTGTACAATGTTGTATGTTCAAATACACATCCTAAGATAAGAACAGCGTTATAAAATGAACCACTTTAGCACGCAATGCAGAATGTTCTAAATGCTCGTACCATCATCACAGGACGAACGACACGAGCTTTGAACTTGCTTTGAATGTTCTGGTATTATTTGGGTTATTTCATTATTTGCTGCTTTAGATAACTATATAAGAAATCCGTATATATGTAAGAGCGAAAATTCGTGATAAATGTTTGGTATGGTTTTTTTAACTATGGCAAAGTGAGAGAGGGCCATCTACCTAAGGGCAAGGATGCCTTCGTGGGGTGAATTTCTAAGGGATACTGACAAGTATACACGTTACACATGGGTAAAACCATGAAAACGCTCATGAAGCCAGCTCGTTCGCCCGGTATCCAACCTGGATCGAAACTAACAGTGTTCAGCGACTTCACCGCTCGGTCGCTGGTGGGCCATGGAGTTAGTTATTCCTGTTTATGCTACATAGATAAAATAATAAATATTCCATGCAGTTACTTTATTTTATCTGTATTTATGTAAGGCATTTCCAACTTGAAATAGATGTACACAAATTTTCAAATCTATTGTTTTTTTTTCAAATCTATTGTTTAGATTGATCAGGTAAAATATTTGACGCCACTTAACATAATTACGGTTAATGTTATCATTCGATTAATTTTATCATACGGTCGAAATCCCGCCCGTTTATGTAGAAAAACATGAAAAATACGTAGCTTATTGTGTTCAGTAGTTCGGTTAATGTTATTAAAATGTTAGAATGAGTTTCTCGAAACGTATAAATTCTCCAAATTGCCAAGTGACTGAAAAAAGTCGCCAAGTAAGGGATTAAGTTACCACCAAACTGCTTGCTTTGTATTTTAGTAGACCATTTTAAATTACTTAAAAATGAAACTTTTAGTTTAGTTTGGCTTAGATTTTTTAATAACTTGATTTTGAGAAAGATCAGATACATGTCTCTATTATTTAGACAGAAGATATCTGCGAGGGGCTTTTTAAAAGAGATCTAAGCACATATCGTAATGAGCTTTCTGAAGAATTTAAAGATGAGTTCACTATGTTCATATAAGTAATGCCCTCCGAGTATTGAGATTATGAGTGCAGGGTTGGTCAAATAATTTCCGGATACATTAGACGCAGTCCATAAACGAAATTTCGCGTAACACGAGCAGATAATCCCCTACTAACCACTTTTTTCGTAATTATGCTGCGGAAAGGATTATTTGTATGTCTCCAATTATATTTCTAATAAATTAGTTAAATTCCATTGCTATTTTGAAGGATAATTTTTTTCTCGTCGTTTGATATTATCAAAGCAGCTGTGAACAAACGTGATCATTTTAAGTGGTGCCTAATATAATGATAATCTTAGTCATTATAATTAATCATAATTTTAATTCTATGATGTGCCTGTAAGTAAGAATTTCACAGCGAAATCTTTTTGCCAACGACGGATGTCTTCGCCATTTTGATAAATTCCTTTTACTTCATCTGTCGACAATATAACGAACAGGGCAGGTACGGGCTCAAGGAATGAAAGAAGCCGTCGCCTTTTTCCCTCCCGAAAAAAAAAAAATAAGACTGAAAATAAAAATAAAGAATTTGAGGGAAGTACGGATAGGTCACACTGCTGCAATACTTACCTACAGAATGGTCGTTCACGCTCTGTATATAGAGGTCTCGAGCCCTTTACATGCTTATTATTTCTACTGCTATTCCATCTTAGAGGTCAGGCAGATGTTCGTTAAATGAAAATCGAGCTGTATGGGAAGGGGGGCGCCGAACCAAAGAGGCCTCTTTCACGCCCACATTGCGAGAGTGAATGCAATGAGTCCCACTTGCCGCCTAGAATATCTGCTGCCAGATTTGTTCTGTTTAAAATGCCAAACTCTCCCAACTCCAAAATTTGGATACAGAGTTGCATTTTGCAAATATAACAAAACCACGCCTCTTGAATAGAAGCGTGTCATCCATCCATCCTGTGAATATATGACCTTGACCTTGCGTAGATTTTAGATGACTCTTTGGGGGAATAGTATAGAAGAGTGTATTTTTGCCCAGCGTCATTTTCAGCTTGTTAAATCTTCAAAAGTCAAGGGTGGTATTCTAATTTGCCTTCATTTTCAAACGTAAATCTCGTGGAAGTTTTTGCCTAATAAAAGACAGCGTAAAGTAATTAAGTCTGAACAGAAGTCCATTATGCAAATTGTAAAGCCCTAACGCTGCCTGGCAGTCAGATATCGGTTTGAATTATTAATTATTTTGCCCTTAATGAGATGACGTCACTGAAAATAGAATCCATTCCTTTGCCAATGTGGATTGCTTTTGTGAGGGACTGACTGATTGAAGTCAAGAGTTAGATAAATTAAATTTAAATTTCTAGGCTGCTAGAAATTTGTTTATATGATTCCACATTTATTTGCAGCAAAATATAATTTATCTTATTTATTCAAAGCATAATTTTATTTTTACCATGGAGGGACAAAATGAAAGCTTTTAAGTCGAAGAGAGTATTAGACGCATAATTAATTGCAACTTTCTCACATTCCCCCACCCATTTTTTTAACTTGCAATTATCGATTGAATGAAATACGTCTTGAAACTGCAGTTAAATATCAATGATAAAAAAAGTGAAATTAAATAATAATGTTATGGTACAGAGCTTTTTTTTAGCCCAAAGGAGCGTTAGCTCAGATGAGTTGTTAGTCCCGAAACGAGATTTTGCACTGAATTACTGCAAAAGGCTGAATCATTTTTCAAATTGTTGCCACCAAATATTATCATACTGTGTTATTTTAAAATAAATTGAATAAATGAGAATGTGCATGAATGTAGGTATGTTTCTCGCATTGTGAAAAACGACGTCATCGAATTTTGAATAACGTAATCCTCTACCTGAAGATGGGCACCTGGAAGCCCAAATTTTGAATTTCTTATTTTTGTTTTATTATCTACTTAGCATTTTGCAAAACTTCACCGAATTTTTTATTAACAAACTCGACGATTTCAAAGCAAGTAATGGCAAAGCTGTACAAGAAAAAAAAAGATATCTACAGCTCTCCAGACTGTCTGCCAGAAATTCTAAACATATGCTGTTTTTAAATATTTTGTGGTATTGCTGTTGAATTGAACTTTATGTAGCTCAAGTGCGAAGAACATGATATTTAATACATAAAGGTAACATGCAAAACGTTTTCCTCATAAAATGGTCGTGATATGTTCCTCATACGTACCACGAATACGAGCCAATTTCTTTTAGTCCTCCATGTAAGTCTTTTTTTATTCCTCTTTTAGTCCCTTCTCAGCCATTCCAATAACCTAGCATTATTTGAGAGGTATAGTTATTATTCCAATAACCATACTCCAATTCCATATTATGGAATATGGTTATTATTCCAATAGCCATATCCGAATAAACTAGGATTATCGGAGAGGTAACATCATTCGTTTCTTTCTAGTATAGAGTAAAAACTACTATGATTCACTAGTTTATCAGACAAAAAACTAAACTAATATAACCAGTATCTTTTCTGACAACAAGTAATCCAAAAGTAATATTATAACAAAGCGAAAACTGCAATAAATTATAAGGTATACATATATTGTAAGGTATTTCTTCCGCCCTCTTAGCATGCCTTTGTGGTGTAATGGTCAGCACACTCGGCGCGTATTCGAGAGGTCCGTGGTTCGAATCCCGGCGAGGATATTGCTCTTTATCACTTCTCCAGGTTAAAAAAAATACCTAATGTCTCTACAATATTACATGTAATGTAACTCTATAAAATACAAGAAACGCGCTTTGAAAATTTATTATAAATATATCTATACATTGTAGTTGCGCGAAAACGATTCAGCTACGATGTCAATTACTGAAAATCTTAAGAGCTCTTTGCCAAGACCTCTCAGAAAATTTCTTAAAAATTGTATAGCTTTAGAATTTTAAAAGAAAGTCGAGGAAAAAATCGTTCTTCTGCATGCAAAATTAGTTTCAGTATCTGATAAAAACTGCGGGGGACCACTCAGAGATGAGAAAATGGTGTGTGCGGTCCCCTCAAGTCACTGTTTCCAAGCTTTTACGACGTGTCACAGGACATAGCTCTGACATCGCAGACAGAACAATTCGTTCCAGTTGACAGTACAAGCTTCACGACCATTACCAACAGATTTTACCATTCTGTACTGTGTCTGTCATTAAAGCTCCTCTATTTCAGAAGGGCTGACGAACCAATGATTTTGTTTTTCCTCTGACGTCATTCCACATATAACGAATCAGATGATGTAAAATACTACCGAAAAATTAAGGAGGCGTGGCTAATTCAATTTGAAGATTTTTTTCCATCGGAACAACACGTCAAAATGCTCCTAATCTCTCGACTAGAGAGACGTAGAATATTCCTGAACTCTCGACTAGAGAGACCCAGAATGCTTTTGAACTCTCGACTAGAGAGACTCTCGTTAGCACATTCCTCACATCACGAGGAGTGTATTTCTCTTCAATAACTGTCCTACGCTATCAATGAATTATATATATTTGTAAAGGGCTTCTCGTAATAAATATGTTTTAAGTTCAAAAATGCAGTAGGTATTACGCAACCTCACAAATGTACTAATTGTTTTACGGAATCAGATGTTACCTCCTGCCAAGTGTCCACAGTGGTAACTCACAAAATTATTGACAACGAAATATGTGACTGTAGAGTTCATATGCATCCTGTTATGTTTCAAAAACTTACTGTTATTATAAATTTGAAGAAAATACAGAGGAAAAATTATGATCATTACATTATGCACATTTTTTATGAATTCTTTAGCTTTATCCACGTACACGTAGCGAATGAATGAGAGTCATATAAGCAGATTATGGTACGTCAGTAAGCTCCCTATTCTCTAACGAATGGCAGTTCCTCCAGTAATCCCATAAAAAGTGCTAATGGCTTTTTATGGAATCCATACGGACGAAGGAAAATCTGAACTTTTTACTGCACATCGCTCTCATCAATTCAGCTCAAACGCCTTCATCAGATAGTGGTTCGGACCAGGAGGTCAAAGAATTTACTGCAAATTAGCCTAATTCACCCACTGTGATGAGCATTCTAAACTTCGCTTCCCCGCACGAAGTGAATACCATTATTAAGTCTCTCAAATCCAAGAAAGCCCTTGAGTGTGATGAAATAAATAACCTTATGTGGAAAAACATACTATTGAAGATGATCTCCAAGTTAACGAGTATTCTCAATGCGTGCTTACGCGATAAGTGTTTTTCTCGTACCTGTAAGCATGCGAAATTTTTCATCATTCCCAAACCTTGGAAATCGCATGACAACCCTACAAAACGCTCCCGATTTCATTCGAAATAGAAGCCTGCATTCAGATCTGAAGATGGAATCCATTAAAGAATGCATCGCCAGGATAAATGAAAATTTCTGCAACAGATCAGTAAGGAACAATCGCGCAAAACTTCGTTTATATCCTGGTCTATGAGATTCTGGAGGAAGATATACTTATTATACTTCATTTACTTCACTCAAACCCATGTGACTACGATAACCAATGACAACAGAATACTTCTGTACGATTACAACTTTCTGTTGAAAATTGTGTTTCGACTCTGAAAGACTCTTTCTCGTCGTGTCCATCATATGGAACGTAATTTTTTGTGCATTTTGGGTCGTCGTTATATGTAGGTTGCAAATAATTCCCTATCTCAGGATTTGTCAAAGGAGCCCACCTGACCAGCTCCCAAGCCTCCGGTCTGCTTTCAAGAGTATTCCGCACTACTTCCCCGACAAATTCACCTCATTCAGAGGCTATATTTAATTGCGGATTTCACAAAGGTAAGGCCTTAATGGGAATCTCTAAGATCCTGGTAAGAGCGAGGAAAAATATCTCCTGCTGTATGTCAGTATACCGACGAAAGTATCAAAGTATTAACGAATGAAACTCTGCGAAGATGCTGATAACACAGCTAGTGCGTTTTGCCATATGCAATTAATCTAACCTAACCTAATCTTGAGTTAATTCTGAATATATAACTACAGATTTAGAGAGCGATCAAACCAATACCGTATCTTTCAAGAAAGGAAAAAAATTGACAAAATTAAATAAAATCCATCGCTACTCAAAATGCTAATTTTAATAATAAAGTATTCCTTAAGGTAAAATTTTTTAATTCCTTCTGAAGAAGATTGGCACGTGTCTAATCGCCCACAAAATCCTCAGTTTTATTCAAGATCTACACCAAAATAAGGTAGCTGTTTTGATTACTTGTAAATTTTACATTGGCTTCAGATTATTCGCATTATGAAATTAATTCATAATGGAAATAATAGAAATAATAAAATTCAAAATACTACATTAGGAATACGTTCCTTTTTGAGAGTACTATTTTTTTTTAAATGAGAATGCGTTTATACCGAAACAAATTCAATTGGCAAGTCATTAGTGGCCATACAGAGTTATTTTTCGAGGTTTCTAATCTGCTTAAGTGGTGGGTTTGATGAACTATTCCGTGCTATCCGTTCCGCTTAAACAGCCATTTTATATTTTCAAATTTTTTAGCCATTTTAAAAACACTGCGAGCGAAAACGTTGCTTAGAAAATAACAACGCTAAGTGACAACAATGTTGCATAAAACATCTGGTAACAAGAAGAAAGTAAGACAAAATCAACGTTATTTTAAAAAGTCGAGTCATAAACCATCATAGTAGAAATTAAAATAGGGACGAAAGTTTTCGATTTTAAAACATTTTATACAAAGGATCGTGGATAAAGTAAAGCATTTTGAAATATCGCACCATAAAAATATCTCACACATGTGTTTATAGATTTTAAATGCTTCAAATCTATTCTCGTTGCCAGCGGTGCACTCTGTTTTGTGTAACAAACGAAAGTGGAGCAATCGAGATCAAACTTTAGTTCACATAACCATATGTGGCTAATATTATAACAAACGAAGGCAGCGCGACAGCAAATCTATAGAGAAGATGGAGAAAGTACGGATAGTTTTTTTTCTCACTTTTATTCACATTCTTTCATTAGATAACTTTTACCAATATGTGAATAATTCAGTTTAAATATCCACAGACTTGCAGTAAATTATTTAATTCAAGTAAAATATGAAGACTATTTCTAAACGCTATCCCATTATAGACAGAAAATACCCCAAGGAATGGAATCCGAGGATCTCATATTTCTCTTCTTCTACCAACAAATTCTTGAGAAGATTTTAAAGTACCCCCATATCGCAAAACAATGTAAGTTCAAACATTCATATTTTCTATTGGGTTCCAGCTTAGCTTGAATGGTGTGCGCAATCCCCCATCGCTAACCAGCCTATAGTTTGGAAAGGGAGGATGGTCCCTTATCCACTGGAAAGACATATTTCACTTACGTTCTGAAAGTGATTCGGCATACTTTTCTGTCCTTATATCTTTACACTCATTTAATAATATCAATATATCAGGTTTATTTCAAAAAGAGTAGAACTTCCGTATTGGAGGAGGAAACGTTCCTGTACTTTAATGGGTTACATATATCTTTAAAACTCGCCTAATAATTCGATATAGGAAGCTTATTTGAAAAAGAGTAGAACTTTCGCTTTGAAATCGAAAGCTCCATTTCGCTTTATAGAGGACATTTGTCTTCTGGCACTGAACAAGTTGAGAAATCGATACCTGTAATTTAATGTAAGCGAAAAGTTGTTTAAACACCAGGAAGAGTTAATATAGCTTTTAGGAAATTTCCTAATTATTTAAAGGTTTTTACTTAATCACTTGATTGTTAAATCGATTAATGAGCATCCGTATTAAAATTTCCTTTGCATTCCAGTCGAAATGATAAGATGCACAAAAAGGCATTTTCAAGATTAAATAAATTGCTATAGTTATTGATACTGCTGAAGTGGAAATGCAAATCTATTCAGAAAAGTATGAAATTTAACAGATTTTATTGAATGTTCGCACAGGATGCCCTTTAATCAAGACTTTAAGTTATTAATTAATAGCTTTATGGTTTCAATCAGTAATATTAGAAGTTATTAACTGCGACAAAAAGAGAGTATTTTTTTGCAGTCATCTCTAAAAGTATTTACTTTTACTAAAACTGTAATTGTTTTCGAAAATTGTAAGATGACATACTAACCTAATTATGTGCTTTAATGGAGAGTAGTCATATCAGAATAAAGTATAGAAGATGTTTTGAAATTTGTAGAACAATTTCAATATAGAATAAAGCAGACGTTTTGGAATAAAAATTTCTGGTAACAGCTTATTATTTGAAATGAAAAATTTTTCCTGCTACTGTTTTGAATTTATTCTTCTTCCAAAATGCTGCACGTAAACAAGCTGTGGATCGAAGGATATGCTTCTCGAAGAGAAATATTCTTATTCCGTTACTAAAAAATGTTGTGAAATGCATGGTATTAAAATTTTTAAGTAAAAAATAAGCAATTTTATTTATCAGAAAGAAAACAAAAGTCAGTCATTACTTCCACATGAGAAAAATACTCAAAACGAATACTCGAAAAAAGTAAATACTATTTCTAATGCTTCTAAAGTTCTTGCTCATTGGTAATGAAAGAAAATCCACTCACGCAGAAATCAGTTGCAAAGTATTTAAATACGCGCGTAGCAATAATAAATAAACTAATAAACCAAAATTTGCAACTTAAGCTAAAAACTTAATATCCAGCAGCTTTTGCCGAGGTATGTGGCTCAAAGCAAAACAATTTGTAGAAACCTGTATGAAAACTATTTAGCACGAGATAAATTGAAATGTAGTATTGTAACCCTTGATAAACCATGGGTTTACCTACATGACTTAGGTTTACCTAAACAAAAACTCTGCTTATACTGATAACGAAAAGTAAAAAATGTATAGACCTGATTTCCAATGCAAAGAATGTTTCAGCATAAACCTGAGGAATGAAGTACCCTTCCTTGCTAGCTATATCGTTATATTTTAGACATGCATGTGATGGTATCCATTGTAGATGGAAGACAGAAGAATGAGACAAGTTCTTCAATAACTTTAAGTCCTCTTAGGTCTCTAATATTTCTCCAGTTATCTAGGTACTGGATTACACTTCGGCTGTTCGTAATAAAAATATTTAAAATCAACTCAACGAACTATCAAGAGAAAATTTAACGTCCGATAGTTATAGAAAAAGAAATTCTATTCTTTTATTCCAATGATTTTCAAAGATTGAAACTTCATTAAGACAAAGCAACAAGTCATACTTCGAAAAGTACCACTGCATTCCCTGAAAAATTGAAAACTGATACAGGTATTGCACTTTTCACTGCATTCCCGCGAAGTCCCGTGATATTTCACATATGATCTATTGTGCCTTTGATCTCTTGACAAGAGCTCTTTCTAAGCGCCACCCGCCACGGTGGATGGACTCTGCAAAGTATGGAAAGAAGAATGAAAATCAATAACCCTGGAAATTTTACAAAAAGCCCATCTATCATGGAAGTGACGAGGAAGAGTTGAATTTAAGACTAACAGAAAAAGGTATCGGATAGAACATTTGAAAAAAAAAATACTTTTTATAATTGAATCATCAATTAATTTTTCCTGCAATCGTTCTAAAATGTGAAAACATCCTCTGTATTATACTTTAGTGAAGAGTTGTTATATCAAGTATTAGCAAATGTGTCGACGTAGTTATTACTATTGAACTCATCAACGTGTTTTGCCGTCTCTGAATTCATGCATACAGAGCCGGAATCCCCACCTCCAAACTAGGCGGAAGGTTGGGAAATCGTCAGTAAGCCCCCAAAAGAGAGCTCTAGTTGCGCTCTCATAAACCGCACGCAATGTGATACCACTCCACTGTGCCGGAGTTTTAAAATATTTAACTCAGCGCCCCTCGCTGAACCGGAAATCACGAAGTGAGAGGAAGTCTTTTCAAGAACCGCTGTTCTGGCCGTTACGTTAACCCACTCTGATGACCTAAGCCATGACTGGTCGGGAGGCATAGGTTTCCCTTTTTAGCTGTAGAAACCGGGTCCATGTGAAGACTGCAGGAACAGTTGACGTCTTATCTTAGAAATCAATTTTTATAGAATTTTTATAATATGGACTTTGGCAAACCATGAGATTGCAACAAAATGGAACTCTATGTAAAATGCTATTCTTAATATGCTATATGTAATATGCTATATATAATATGCTATATGTAAAAGAAATTCTTTGCAAGAAATGTAAGCATCACGAAGCTGACTGTAAGAACTGTAGAACTGCAACCCACAAAATACTGAATCAAAGAAACACGTGAAAACAATCGTAACCCATATGTTTTAACAATAGGCAACAAATTTGTAACTACCATGTAAAATCAACTGTAGCACCACGTTGAAGTAACATTCATGTATCACCATGCATAATGTAACTTTTCATAGATATAAAATGTATAAAAGATGCACTCGGGATATGCGGACGAGCCCCCCCAATGCACTGCTGGCAGTGGTAGGGCCCGCGGGGTAGCGTGACGTGGGCACCTTCTGCTCTAAACTAGGCTTTTCTGGAAAGTTAGTAGGAAGGGACAACATCTGAATCACCTGTTGGTAAATATCTGGTGTCCCCCCTACTTTTACCTAGACCTATACCTATATTAGAAATCGTGCGTAGTAAGCCGGGAATTTCTCGTGACTGGTGTAGATGGTGGTTTGGAGGAAAAACCGGTTGCACTTGAGCCTCATCACGGTGAGAGTCGAGAAGTTGTTGAAGGCGAAGGTGGAAGATAAGCATTACTAGAAGATTCCAAAAACATCGTTCCTAAGACTCTTTATTTACTGGGTTTCCCAAAGTTTCGACTATATCAGTAAGTTGGCAAAATATCGCCAAATGTAGCCAACTGTACTACAGAAGTTGTTGTCAAAGCCCGGTAGAAATACCTGATTCCGCTTGAGATATTCATCGAATTCAAGCATCAGTAGACTCTGATTTGAAATATCTACAACAAATTACATGAAATAAACACACATATACACGAAAAGTGGCCAAAAGTTCAAAATTAAATAATATATTCAATAAATAAAAATAAATACGTCGTACAAAATGTATGAAATAATTAAATACGTAAGTTACAAAAACACCGTTCTAAAATATATTGAAGATAAATAGAAAACAAACACGTATCCATATTTACAACAATTTTTTATATAGTGCAGAGTTTCTTAAACTTTTTGGTGTGAGGACCACATAATATTTATGAAACTTTTGTGGGACCCCAAAGGCATTGCATAGTTCCAACACACGCGTGAGTGAAACTGTCAGTTTCTTCAATTATACTGTAATATACTACTGCAGTTTTAGGTCATTAACTTTAATTTTTAATTTTAAGACATAGAACAATGTGAAGATTTTAAATAAGTAACAAACTTAAAAATATGTTACAGTAATAAAAATAAATGAAGTTACTTGAGTTAATCCAAACGTTAACTATAGACTGTCCATTGAATGTAAACACTTGGAGGTCACTTCTGAAGAAACCCACTTACTTCTAACAGCGCATATGCGTGGGTTAAGTATCAATGGGAAGGGTGTGCCTGTTTATTTTTAACTATATTATCGAATCTTGGCAAAATAGTCGACACCGCAGAACGAAGCACTTATTCAATATTCTTCACATTTGATCGACGCGTTGATTTTATGGTGGCTTAAAATGGAAATGTCTTCTCATACAAATATGTCGTAGAAAAAGGTAAAAGAAAGTTTCTGGCAGTTTCTTAAATCGTTCGAAATTCCTTCGCGACTTCTAGCCAAAACTCTTCTAAGGACTTCGTAATAAACTCATTTTTCAAGTCCGAATCATTTGATAAATCGAAACTGTTGGAGCTTTAATTATTTAAGAGTTTGTGTATAGGTTTTAAGTTCAATACCATAAGATATCAAAATTTGGATAATCATTCTAAATTACATGAATAGGTGAAGTTTGTGACACACATGATAACTCAATATATATATGGTAAAAATAGTGTTCAATACAATCGTAAATAGTTACAAAGTACTCCAACAGATTAATTAAATATTTGCGTTGTGTCTTAAAATCAGGTCCAGTGTTTTAAATTTAAAGTGAAAACATTACAAGAAGTTAAAATTAAATATAGCATTTATTTAAGATACTTTGAATTAAATACAAATAGTTACATTGGTGGCGGTGATGTGTAAACAGAATTTATCAAAATTATCATACCAGTTCAAACAGGGAATTTAACATTGAAGATTCTGATGATAACACTCCTCGGCCAACATCGCCGAGATTTTTCGTTCCAACAGTGAAGATTACAGGGTGTAATACATTGAAGATATCTTTTCCTTCATTTCTAGAAAGGAGAAAAAAAAATATATATATTAGTTCAGATGTACATTATCGTCGCCCTCCACAGCATCCTGCTCACGTCTATTTCGTCCGACATCGAGGTTTCTCAGATAACGCTGACGCTTTCAGCTCCGTCTCCTTCCTTCAAAAATATGGCTGCATGTCAATCTCCCGTCAAACCTCTCGTCAGCCTCAGCTCCCGGGCTTTTTACTCGAAACGCCAAGTCCGCTTGATTGGCGATTTTTGATGGTAGTAAAACCGCCAACAGCTCGGCAACCCTCGGGAAGAACCACGCAGGAAGGGGCAGTCCAGGGTAGAAAGAGCTCCCTGATCTGGCGACGAATCGCTGTTAGCCTCGTCAAGGGGTCCCAATCCAACATATGCATAACCTGCAAGTAAGCAAAACATCGCGCCAACCAGACCCTACGATAGAGTTAGTAATGTAAAAAACTAGCCTCTCCGCAGGGTGCAAAAGTAACTAACGATGACAGAGGTTTCACAGACGACCGTCTAACGGGCGAAGAAATCGAAAACAAATTAAACTTTAAGTCTGAAGCAAAATAAGTTAAACATTACCATTAAAACAATTTAAATCACAACTGAAATAAGTGATACATAACAAAACGTTCTCTTGTGATTTTAATGGCAAATAAACAATATTGTCCACATTAATTCCGAATGGCTTCAAAATTCATATTAGTTCATTGGCACTAAGATTTTAAGGCAAATATTTCTCAAAGTTTTTCTCAAAACAGCGGAGATGTTCATTTATCACTTTTAACAACTCACCTTTTTTGGTAATCTGTTTCGTCATTTTCACTTAAAAATTCAGTTGTTGCGACAAACATTTCTAACATAACTTTTTACGCCACGGTTCTCCATATAGTAATTTTCTTAATAAAACCGTCAATTTTTGATTTGGATATGAATATGTTGCAACTTTTTTCTTAAAGCGACAAATTTAGTTCATTTAGTTTTCAAATATGTCATTCAAATAACAGTTTTTGCAGCCACAACGTATTATGGAATAAACTCGCAAAATCAGATTTTTGTTCTGTTAGAAAGAGAAAACTTTATCTTTTAATTTTAATTACCTTTCTAAACTGTGGCTCCTTGAAAGCCACCATACCATTAAGCGTGTAATAATAACCTTTTGTATTCAGAACCCATATCTTTACAAAGATCCGCGAACAAGCGACTGTTCAATACATGTCTTTTAATGAAGTTGACCACTTTAACACTACCTCGAAGCACAATATCTAACTCCGCTGATATTTTTTTGTCTACCAGGACCTCTCGATGTAATGAGTAAATGTTATTTGTTCACTGCCACTTTCTTTAACTTTGGCTAGAAATCCAATTCTTTCACCGACCATCGCGTTAGCACCGTCTGTGTAAGTGCAAATACAATTTTACCATTGAAAACTTTCTTCAATGAAAAATTCATTAGGACTCATTTTGAGACGAGTTATTAACTGCTAACGTTGATCTTTATTCATTTCCAAAATTCGCAATGAAACAGCACCTTTGAGTAATGGAATTTTAAGTGTTTCATCTGCGTACATTTCCCCATGAACTATTTCGGACATCTTAATAGGAGCCAACAATATTAGATTTTCTCCAATTGAATAAGCCTTTTTATTTTTTGCAATTAAATAGGATGCTCCATAAGACGCAAGTAAATACTTTGCATTCACAGTAACAAAGTTCTCAAAGCCAAATTTTTGCTGATTTGATGATTTCAAAAGTCGTTCAAAGTATCCTTTGGGTTTCTTGCATGCGCAGTATGCTTTGTATTGAGATGTCCTTTAATTTCGAGGGTTTCATGCTTTGTAGTCAAAACGTCTTTACAAATTTAGCATAATGGCTTTTTCATTCCATCGCAGTTACAAGAAGTAAAACCAAATTCCAAATATGATTCGTCATATTTTCGTTTTCTTGGTATTTTAACTGCTTCCGTGCTAAGTCCCGGAGATGACTTTTCATTGTTTTCAGATTTTTATCCCTTTTATCTAAATTCAACCACTTATCCATGATTCGTAAAAACATTTAGTAATAATTATTGTTGAAAAAAAGAGGGTTGCTTAAAATAGATTATAACTTATAGAGACATTAGGTAATTTTTTTGAAACATGAATCATGGAAAATGAGCAATGCCCTAGCCGAGATTCGAACTAGGGACCTCTCGAATACTCGTCGAGTGTGCTTGACCATTACACCTCGAAGCCATGCTAAGAAAGTGGGAGAAATACCTTATATACGCCCCCTTTTAAACGGCGACTGGGGGTTAGGATATCCGATCGCCTAATCCCTGGTGGTGGGGAATCATCACCCACCACCTTTTTTAATTCGGGCGCCACTGTAGAGACATTAGGTTATTTCGAAGCAGGAGAGATGAAAAATGAGCAATGCTCTCGCCGGACGCGCCGAGCGTGCTGACCACTACACCACGAAGGCATGTTAAGAAGGGGGGGAATACCTTATAAACTAATAAAAATAAGGTAAGTAGTTGCTGATGAAACGAACGAAACAATGATGGCAAAAGCGACAGAACGCTTGTTTTATCATGGGAATACATAAATATATACAAAATATATTCTGAGTCAAGGGGCTCTCAAACAAAAAATGTGTAAACGATCCGCATAGAACAGGTGACCTTTACGAGTTAAAGACAGCCCATGTGCTATCAAAACACTCAGACCTTGGATACGCAGGGTCTTTGACGAACTGACAGTGTCACGTGCAAAGCAAAAAATAAATAAAACATAAATAAAAATAAAATAAACGTTTCTGTTATAAAAAATGAGTCGAAAAGTTCTCGTTTTTCTTTGTCTGTATTGTGTTATCTTTATTCATAAAAAGATTTGGTAATTGTAAAATTATTATAGTAATTTAAACAAATATCAAAATTGTTAAAATTTCTAGCGACCCCTACTGGAGGTCCAGCGACCTCAATTGGGGTCGCGACCCACAGTTTAAGAAACTCTGATATAGAGCAGTAAGATTATATTGGCTATGATTAATTTAGTTTTCTGTTTATCGCCTCTCTCTGCTGCTAAAATTTAGAATAGAAAGATGAAGCTAAAAATCCACACACATGTATGGAACACTTAAAATGAAAGATATCAGAACTAAAGCACTAAAATTTCTTTTTTACCTGATAGTTTTTCTCACTTTTTCTAGATGGCGCTCTTTACAGGTTCAGAAAAAAATTTAAAAAAAAGAGGGGAGAAAATAAAATTAGAACAAAAACCAAAAATAGGTTTACCACTTAACCAATGAATAAATAACAAGTTTTAAAACACACACCTCAATGCAACACGTTTTTATCGTATATACATTTAGTCACTAATGCAGGAATAAATGACTTTTTTTTTAACTTGAGCTTTTAACAGCTTATCACCCTTATTTAATCGTACACGAAAACTATTTCGAAAAAAAAAAAAAAATTCTAAAAAAATAATAACGATAAAAAATAAGAAAATATCGGTAAAAATAAGAGGAGGGGAAAAAAATCTTAAAAATGTCCTAAAGGCAATTTCTTTTTGTCGTCTAATTTTTTCCCTTTTCGCTTTTCTTAAATTCACTTTCAATTCGTCCTAAACAAGTTGGGATTTAAAAAGATTTCTTCTGTTTTTCTTTCCTTCTTTCTTTCTCTTTTCCTCTTTAAAAATAAAATGAATAAAAGACTGCAGAAAATTTATAGGTGGTGTAAAAGAAGTAACCCTAACCTTTCTAAAAGGGCTTAAAAAAGGGGGGGGGAAGTTTCAGAGCCATTAATTCTAGTAAACAATGCACCGGAGTTTTTCCAATAGATCTGTGATAGATAACGCTAGGGAAGTGCCCTGAGGGGCCTCCAAAGGATTTAAAAATCCTACCGGACTACATTATAAATGTAAAATGCTTCACACTTCTGCTCATTTGTCAGCTTCAGGCGTTACCGCTATTAGGTTCTATGCATTGATTCGGTCTCTGTCCTAACCCTTACAAAGATTTCTAAAATCATCATCTGATGCCGGTTACGATCCATTTCAGAAGTCATCGCGTTTAAAATTTAATCATATACAAAAGACTATTTCATTTATACGCGTTAAAATGTATAGTAATCCAGAACTATGAAATATGTTATGGGTATTTCATATACAGATGGTGTTTGTAAATTTTTAAAATGTTCTTCATTAAATTTTTTTTAAAAAACAAATATTTTGAATAAAAATTTCTGGCAACGGCTTATTATTTGAAATGAAAAATATCGTCTTCTACTTTTAAACTTATTCTTCTTTCAAAATGTCGCATGTAAACAATCTGTGGATGGAAGGATGTGTTTTTGCTCTTTCCGAAGAGAAATATTCCTATTTCATAATTCAAAAAAGTTGTGCATGGTATCAACTTTCTAAGTTTAAAATAAGCAATACCATTAATTGGAAAGGGGAAAACAGTCAGTCATTGCTTACGTCCTTTAAAGAAGACTTCAAACAATACCGAAACACCCGAACAATACCCGAAAAAGGTACGTTTCTAAAGTTAGATAATAGGTGAAAACAAAAAATCCGTCGAAGCAGAAATTTAATCCTTAGTCTCCAAATACATTTGCAGCAACAATAATTATCATAATAAACCAAAATTTGAAACCTGAAAAAGGTAAAAACCAGAGGCTTTTTTCACCAGAGGCTTTGTCAAGGCATGTAGCTTTTCACATGTTTCAGCAAAAGCAATGCAGAACAACTTGTAGAGCCTATGAAAACT
>KK120546.1:241834-273925 GCA_000611955.2 Stegodyphus mimosarum | reverse complement strand
TGTAAACCTTGATGAAGCATAGCTTACCTAAATTTCTGCAACAAAAGAAGCTCTATTAATTATGAAAAATGAAGAGACAAAAAATGTAAATGCCTGATTCTGTCAATACAAAGTAATTTTCCAAAAATGATTTATGATTGTCGCAGGATTCTCTTACAATTGAAGATTAAAAACAATAATGATAAAAAAAAATCTTAATGTTTTCAGATTTTAACGGTTGACCAAAAGGTTCGTTAAGGTTTTTTACGCTCTCGTTGAGATCGCAGTTTACCAATCTGCTGTTACACTCACTTCGGTTAACACCCTTTTCTTTTTTTGTTGTTGTCTTTTTAGTTTTGTTATTAAGCATCATTTTCATCTCACTTACGTCATTTACAGTTCAACTGCAAAATAAAAAAAATTCTAAAAGCAGCATAGTAGTATACGTTTATAATTCGGATGCAGTGTTAACTATTGGCATACATTTTTTTTTGTTTTTATCATTCTTTTCTCAATTTATCATATTATCAATCAGTTTTCTTACTAAGATGGCTTTACGAAACTGTTACTTTTCGAAACGTCCCAAGCATGTGCCATAAAGAAAGAACATTCTGCGTGACGTGCTAAAGTCGTGTGTTACAACCGTATCTTTAGGACGTACATTTCATAGTATAACATGAATACTTTTCGAAACCTTCCCAGAATGTATTAGTAGTATGCATTACTCACGTTGCGTTTAGAACAATTATTTAGCTTTCGGGTAACCATCAAATTATTCATTTTAGATAAATATCATAGCCAATATTTTTTTGACCTTGGAGTTGGTTATAGAAAACAGTTATTGAATATATATTACATAAGCAATCATCTATACATGAATAGAATCATACACAGATTCATCTATTGAAGCAATCATCTGTAAATGCAGTGGAAATATGTATGCGGCTAGTGATGGGGAGGTCCGAATTTCAGGCAGGCATTGCTAATTTTTCATGTTTTCTGCTCCAAAATAAACCTAATGTCTTTACGAACTAACATGTAAATGCAAAACAAATGAAAAAAAAATTGAAATTAAAAGAAAATCCAAAGTAATGTTTTTACAAAAATCCAGTCAGCTATAAAGTAAAATATTGAATAAATACATATTGCTACAAATTACGCAATTTTTATAGATTTATCCAATTTTCGATTTTTTAAATCAAAACATTGATATTTTTTTAATTTAAAAGGATTTTCCTTATAATTTCTCGTTTTTTTAGCACCTAAAATAAAAACAAATAAATTTTTAAAAATCTGAAAGCTTTCAGATTTTATATTACTCCTAGACGGGCGTTTTTCTTATTTACAGACACATCTATGTTTCGAGAGCATTTGAGATAACCGCTGTTTGAGCTAAAATATTTAAAAGTAGCATAGCTTTAGATTTTCGATAGGTAGTCTTACGCGTTTGAAATGAAAATGTTTTATTCTCTAGGGTGTTGCCGCTGCTCGCTTTGTAATTGTTGAGTTTTTTAATCAAAAATTCATTAAAGTTTTACAAAATATGAAGTATACAAAAAAAAAATCGAAATTCCAAATGCGGGTTTCCAGGTAGCTATGTTCGGGTGCAGAACTATGTTATTCAAAATTTGATGACTCTAGATGCTGTTATTTTCCCATTGCGAGAAATATACATGCATTCATGTAGATTATTCATTATTTAATTCGTTTAAGGGAAATACAGGGCGATAATATTTGGTGGCAACAATTTGAAAAGTGAAACGGACAGTGAACCGACGCGAAATGCCGTTTCCGAATAACCCTTCTGGGATAACGCCCCTTTGGGTTAATAACAATTTCAAAAGAATAGGAAGCAAAAATGAAACGAAAAGAGTATATTTCTCTTAACTCTATGATAAAAGTACTTTATTTCCTGTTCAGCAATTAGTAAATTGTCAATTGGTCTTATACGAAATCATTTTACATGACGTCATTTTCTAGCTCTAATTAGGATTTTCATGTTGTGTTGCTATAATCCTACAGAAGAGAAATATTGATTCATTCTGTCAGAAAAATACAAAATGCTACATTTTACTAACAAATCTACCAACGAAATTCAAACTTGAAAGCAACGTATAAACAAAAACTTTTCTGAAAATTTCTTATCACTCATCATGTAAGCGTTTAACTGAGTGCACTTCTGAAAATCGTTTTCGCTAAGTACTCATAATGAATGCTTCGGAAGGGTGCTTATTAAAATTCTCTAGTTTCAGGACTCAGGCTGAATGAGTACTTTAATTACTCAGATTTAATTTGACGATTCCAGGATACTTTTTTATTTCCTAGTACGTAATAAAGGAAGAAATGTACCTGCGAAAAATTTAAGGTATCATACTCAACGGCAATTTCATATATATATAAATATATATGAAATATATATTTATATATATATATGAAATTGCCGTTGACGGATCATTCTGGAATCCATTTGCACGATTTTTTTGCTTGACGTCTGTACGTATGCACAGAATTAAGGACTCTTTTTTTCAAAACTTATTGTAAAATGGTTTGAAAATGGAAGTAAGAGAGATTTTTTTCGTTCTGTACGTACGTATAAATGCATATATATCTCACATAAATCAAAAATGATTAGCCGTACAAATTTGAAATTTTGTATATGGGACTGCTAAAACATCTAGTTCTGCACCTGCCTTTTTTATTGCTACTGGCAATGTATACATATACATACCCATTTCCTTACCCTGCCTTAAAGCCCTTACGTGGCCTTTATTTTCGAAATTATTGGTCGTAAACGAAATCTAACATTTAATGTGGTCTCCCGGTTCCTGAGAAAGGTTTGACTCATTTTGAAAATATGAAAATACAAGAAGTTTGACTCCCATATGACAAAAATTTACTAAGATACTTAATTTCAAAATTTGCAATTTTTGATTCCATGCTGAACTTACTTTGTCGGATCGGTTAATTAAGTTAAAATGACATATATAATAAGAACCAAATTCTCTTTGAAAATTCTCAACAAAGGCATACCTTCCTTTAAATTGAGAGAATGCTTTGTTTGAAGCACTCCAGTATCCAACTAGTGGTGGCCAAGTAAATACAGACCACTGAACACTGATAGTTCGATTTGGATTCACATCCCGTGAACAGGCTGGTTGTGTGTTTTTCTTCATGGGTAACTTGAATGCAACTTGGTTTCCCTTAAAACATCCTCCAAGGAGATACTCTTTCTCTTAGACATACAGTCGTCATGCGCTCTATCGTAATCTAACAAATGCAATTCAGTCCAACAGCATTTGCTCTTTAAGTGACGAGAATGTAAGGCTTTCATCCCGTGAGTCACATAATTTAAAGGCATTCATACGTGAATCTTTGTGCTGCAGCAGTCAGGACATCCACAAGTGGAAAGCTTCGGGTTTGATTCCCAGCGAAACACGGTAATCTTTGCAAGACACCAAATCAAGGAAATCCTCATATTTCTTCAGTATTCAGTTAAATAAGTTGGGTTAAATAAATGACTTAAACAAAAATAGATAAAATAAATAAGTTAAACGAAAAATGCAGATTTCTGTTTCTTCAATGTAGCTTTGTAAAAGTATCTTAAATTTTTTTGCTATACATGCATGTAATGCATATTTTCCATGAAATAAGGAATTCAGGGGATAATACTTTTATACAAGAACAGAAGATGCATTCTTTATCGATTAAAGTCACTCTTGTATTAAAAAAATCAATAAGTTAATCATAATAAATTTAACTCTATTCTGATGAACTTCAAACTTCTTTATCTCTCATTCCTTGCAAAAAATATTTTAACTAAAAAATTTCAAGATGATTTAAAAATTGTAAAATTTTGAAATTATGTTCTTTTAAATACAGAATATTTACGCAATCTTCTTTATCTTTTCAAAAAAAGTTGCATTTGTAATTTATTAGAATAGTTACAATCGAATTCATGTATATTCTTTTTTAATTATTTAAAATAAGTTGAAATTTATAAAAGATAAAATTAAGTGTAAAAAAGTTCTAAAATTTACCGGTGTATAATCTGAGAAAAATTAACCTATAGAAACAAATCTTATACTTTTAGAAAAAATAAGTAAAATGGGAATAATAGTGTTAGGAGAATTTTTAGTTTAAAATTTAGTAAAAATATTGATGAAACATACTGGCTGAGCAGGATAAAAATGCAATCCCAAGTTTAGTTAAAAACCCAATTAAAAACTGGAAAATCATTTTGAACAGAAAATAATAAAAGGTTATAAAAGCATTTCAGCGAACTTATATGTAAAATGAAATAAAAGGAAAAAGTTAACAATCATTATATATCTTGAAATATTAACATGAAAAGATAAAAAAAACAATGAAAACTTTCGAACTAAAAGGTAAACAAAAAATTTTAATTACAAAAATCTGAAATATAATCTGAGACAATGGGAAAAAATTTAGGATGAAAAAAGGAATAAATGAACTTAATTCAGAATAGAAAAAACAATCTAATTTATTACTTCAAAGAAATAACTAGAAACCAATGAGAAAAAAGAATAATTTTTATAACTTTACTGCAAATATTATTATATATACATGACTTTCAATTTTTATGACCTAAATTATTTATGTTAAAAATAACTTAGGTTCTTAATACTGATATCGGTTTGCTATCACTGCATTTTAAATTAAAGCATTAAATTTTAATACTTTAAATTAAGCATTAAAATTAAAGAAAGAAAAGTAGCGAAGAAAGAAACTGGGTAAAAGAAAAATAATAATAATTTAAAAATGAAGAATTTCTTAAAATCTTGGAAAACGGAAAGTGTCTGAAAGCTCTTTAAAGCACTGCAAAACATTCAGTCTCTCTTTTTTCTTTAGTCTACATATTTTCAACTGGTCTGGGTTCGTATCCGAAGATGGTATGGATGTAAATTTTCTCTCCCTTTCTAGAAGGCAACAGTGCCCCCCCCCACCTATTAGGTGCCTCCATAAGAAAGTGACAGCTGCTTCCGGATTTAGCAGTTGCCAACACCTATCAGCTAGTGCCGGCATTAGAAATAAGAAAAAAGTAAATTCCCAACTTTATACTACTCCAATATTACGATTTTGAAACTTTTCTGTCTTCCTTCAGGAAAAAAAAAACTATGTTAAGATTAGATAGATAGATAGATTTAGATAGAATTTAGATATTTAATTTTTTATCAAAATTAGTCAACATTAATCAAGCCAGAAGAGGAACAAGCCAAAAATTAGGCATAAAATTAGGCAAAGCAAAAAAGTTTACATATTTCTTCGCTCCTGATGAAGAAGGACCTACACCTGTTCGCCTTCGAAATCACTAGAATCGTGACTAAAATCTACGCCAAACTCAAGGTTGTTTCTTTGTTTAATTTTATGAGCAACCTTAATGTTTTTTTTTTTTTTATATAGAACAATGTGGGCATGCTTTTGCATTATTTTTGCATTGCGCTAATAAAGATCTTTGCTTAGCAATTTAACATCTGAAGAAGTGGTTCTCGAAGTATGGGTCAGGAGACAGTCTTAATGGTTTATTCGATTACGGCAAAGCACTCGAGGACTATCTGCCTAAGGCGAGGGATGGCTTCCTGGAGGATTTTCTAAGGGAAACTGGCTCGTATACACGTTGTACATGAGGTAAACCACGAAAACGTCTATGCAACAGCCAGTTCGTGATATTCGAACTTCGGACGGAACTACCAGTGCTCAGCGAATTTACCACTCGGCCGCTTGTGTCCCAATCTTAATGGATAGCGACATCTTTTTTAAGCATTGTTTCGCTTATTGGGTTATTATGTATCATGTCCACAAAATTCCTTAACCTGCCTTTATATTCACAACCATTGCTCATAAATATGTATTTCCAATTGCAAAAATATTTTAAAGTACTCAAATATTTAAGTTTTTTCATTTTCAAATTTGAAACGAAAACTTTTATAAAAATTACGAAATCTAACTTTTATATGGTCCATCAGTAACCTACACTTATATTTAGGAAAAAAAAAGTACACTCATTATAATGAGTAAAACAAAGAAGTTTGACTTCCTTATAACACAAAATGAACGAAGAATTTAGCTTCGAAATTTGGTATATTTGATGTCATTTCCAACTTGCCTTGAGAGATCAGTTAATAAATTAATTAAAATTATTCAAGGTTGATTTTCTTACTCTTAAACACCATTTAGTATTCTTTTGTGATTTACTAGTGTGGAATATTCTTCAATTTATATGCCGAATACTAAGCTATTTGAAAGCAACAGATGCAATCTTAAGAGTATTCGTTTCTTACATTTGAATCAGATTGATTTAAATAAAAAAGAGCATTTAAATTATGATCTAGCTAATTAAAAATATTCAATATTTTTATAGAACGACGTTATATATTTTTTAATTACTTATCTCAGGTTTTGTAAAACTTTAATGAATTTTTGATTAACAAACCCAATGATTTGAAAACGAGCAAACTGTACGGAATAAAATGTTTTTATTTCCAGCGCGAGAGAATGGCAAAGAAATGAACGACTCTTCTTCGAAAATCCGGAAATTTTACGAACTTTCATTCTGCTAAGAGATTGATAAATATGCATTGTAGCAAGACCTTGAGATTAAAATTTATATCTAAAAGCTAGAAAAAAGATTTGACAGTATTTTCGAACAAGGGCTGTAATATCCGAGATTCTCCTTTATACTACAGCTACGGCGTCAATCCGTGTTTAGACTGGGCATGATTGCGTCAGTGATCATACATTTTATATTAGACTCAAGACTTCTATAGCGCGTTCTCTTTGTGACTGCGAATGACCTATGGACAAAAAACATATAAATATGTCTCTGCACTTTGTTCAGACAAGGGTTTTTAGTCATAAGACTTTGTGCAAAAAGCTAAAGGTCCGATCACATCAGGGTTTAAACCATAGCCAATTAGAGAAGGAAAAATTGCTCATGCATAAATGTGAAGCTGATTCAGCAAAATCGTCAACCGAATGTCAGTTTGTGTTTGCTTCGCTGTGATTGGTCGGTTCTTATACCACGTTGTTAAATTCGAAAAGTTAGAACCTTTACACAAAAAGTCCTTGAACTAGCTTTTGGGACATAGCAAGATCTGCCTGCCTAGCAGCGCAATTGAGCTTTTTATGACTAAAAACCTTTCTTCTGAAGCAAGGATAATAGTTTTAATTCTGTACCCAGAAGTACTGAGGAGCAAGATAGGTAATAGCTTAAGTGCAAAAATCCTAAACAATAATATTTTTCTGATATTGCATATAGCATGAACAATAGTGAAAAAAAATGCTTTAAGCTGTTAATAGACTATCTTAAAAATTGTGAAATTTTCACTTTGAGGATCTCGGTTGAAGGTCTCTGTATGGAATTGCCATGCTTTATACCGTGACTGATATACATATGTGGCAACAATTGGATTCTTCGCATAGTAATGATTTGCCATAGTGACGATAAGCTCATAAACTTTGAAACGACAATTATTATATTTTTGACCTTTGAGTTCGTATCAGTATAAGTTTCTTTCATTTACTTAGATATTATTAACTGGTAACGAACTAGATAAATAAATAAATATTTAAATACTAATGGAATCATATTTTAAATACTTATCTCTACCTCCTAAATTAGTTGACCCGGATATTTGAAGACATCATGCTAGAATAAAGACCAACGGCAAAATAGAAACCAGTTAACAACTTTGATGATCGCCAGTTCTTAAAAAAGTAAGTTCAGTAATTTATCTTACAATTTTTAATTGCTCAACTTTTGTGTGTCATTTTATATTTAATTCTGTTCAGCAAGTTAAAGTTTTTTGAAAATTAATTGCTGCATAATAGCGAAACTCAAACTATCGAACTCTCTCGTACTGCTTTCCGTGCACCTTCATTTTGGGTTAGGTTAGGTTAGGTTATTTAATTTTGGCAAAGCACACGAGGGTTATCTGCCTAAAGGGGGGATGCCTTCGTGGAGGACTTTCTAAGGAAAACTGGCTCGTATACACGTTACACATGGGGAAAACCACGAAAACGCCCATGCAGCCTTCATTTTGGGAAAATAACCTAGAATTATGGTTCATGCAATTAGAATCAAATTTTAATTTATCTGGTAACACATCAGATCAAATCAAACGAGATTTCACACAGTTATAGCTGCATTTGATGCAAAAGTGCTGGCATATGTATCTGATATTGTGCGTAATCTTCCGACAACTAACGTGTATAATCAACTGAAAACAAGAGTTTTAGAGCAGTTTTCTCAATCAGAAAACTCTAAAATCAGAAAACTAACTAAAACTTGAGAGATAGAAGACTGTCGCAACTTTCATTTGAAATGCGCAATTTATCAGCCAGTAACGTAAGCGAGGAAGTATTAAAATCCATTTGGTTTCAAAGACTTCCAATTTCAGTTTCAATTCAAAAGATCAGTATGCAGCGACACATTAGATGGTTTGGCTAAAATAACTGATAAAGTTAATGAGATATCTGGTTACCCACCTGAAACAGCGGTTGTAAGTTGTGACGGCACTTTCTCTTCAAACCTTAAAAGATGAAATCAGGGCATTAAAAGCAACAGTAAAGCGCGCATCCCATAGTAAATTTCGGCAAAGTAGTGAAAGTAGAAAGAGAAATTCTAGCAAATCAAGAAGTCATTATGTTAGATCTCAAACTCACGATTTATGCTGGTATCATTGCTGTTTTGCTCACAGAGTTAAAAAATGCATTTTCCCATGCAAATGGCAGGAAAACTTCCAGACGTCACTTTATTAGCGGCGACGGATGGTAGTCAAGCGCACTACCACTTATTCATTTTGGATAAAAGTACCGGTTTTCGATTCTTGATTGATAGCGCGCTGCAGTTAGTTACAGTCCTAAAAAATTAACGAAATGTAAGACGACTCAAGATTTGACTTTACATGCTGCCAATGGTTCAAAAATATACAGTGATGACACAAAAAGCTCCGAACTCGATCTTGGTTTAAGAAGGCGATTTCCCTGGCATTTCATTATTGCTGATGTATCCGAACCTATCATTGGGGCAGATTTTTTTAATAAATTTGGAATTTTGGAGGATATTAAAAATCGACGTTTGATCGATAACCTCACCAATTTGACTTCTAAAGGATACAGGGCCCTAGGACCTTCTTTGGGATTAACTCTCATTTGTGACAATGCTCCTTATAGTGAAATATTAAACAATTTTCATTAATTATTTAATCCCACAATAAGTGCAAGCTCATTTCATCATAATGTACAACACTGTATCGAAACTAAAGGCCCTCCTGTCTATTCGAAAGTCAGAGGACTATCACCTGAAAAATTAGAAGCTTTAAAAAAGCAATTCAAATCCTCAATGGAACAAGGAATCATTCGGCCTTCGAAAAGTCCTTAGGCTAGTCCTATACATTTTGTCAAAAAACAAAATGGTGATTGGAGAATTTGTGGGGATTTCAAGAAATTAATTTCCATTACCTTGCCAGATCGTTACCCTTTACCACATATGCATGACTTTTCTCAATGTTTAACCAAAAAATTTATTTTCAGCAAATTAGATCTGGTCAAGGCTTATCATCAAATTCCAATACAGCAATCTGATTTAGAAAAGACAACGGTAATTACTCCCATTGGATTATATGAATACACAAACATGACATTTGGGTTAAAAATGCAGCTCAAGCATTTCAAATATTTATTGATCAAGTTTTACGAGGTTTAGATCGCTGTTATGCTACTCATAGCATCAGAAAATGAAACTACACACAAAGCCGATTTGGAAAAAATGTTTGAACGATTGAAGAACTACGGACTAAAAGTTATTCATCTAAATGTGTTTTGGGGCAAAACGAAATCCGATTCCTAGGTTTTCTAGTTTCTTCGGATGGTATATCCCCACTAAAAGCTAAGATAAAAGCTCTGTCCGAATACCCAGTACATGACACCGTAAAGGATCTAAGGCGATTTCTTGCAATGCTTAACTTCTACCATCATTTTATACGAAATGCAGCTGAGACGCAAGCTTGTCTTTATGATTTGGTTAAAGGAAAAATGAAGAAGAACACGTCAGAACTTAACATGGGATGTTAAACAAAAGTTGCATTCAACTTATGTAATCAACTATTATCCAATGGTACTATGTTGGCGCATCCTGTTCAAAATGCGAAACTTTCGTCAGTTACCGATGCTTCAGAAATAGCTATTGAAGCTGTATTACAACAACATATTAGTAATAAGGTTCAACCTTTAGGATTTTATTCCAGAAAATTAACAGCCTCTGAACGTACATACAGCACTTACGATAGAGAGCTTTTGGAAATATACTCAGCAGTTAAATTTTTTTGGCACATGGTCGAAAGTAAAGATTTCGTGGTTATTCACTGATCCCAAACCTTTGATTTATGCTCTACAACAAAAGCATGATAAAGCAACACCTCGTCAAATTCGTCATTTAGAATTTATATCACAATTCTCTACCGATTTGAGATACGTTTCTGGAAGTAATAACACAGTAGCAGATGCGTTTCGGGAATTTCGGAAATTCAATTGCCTCAAGTTATTGATTACGATGAATTGGCTCGTGCTCAGGAACATAACAGCGAGTTGCAAACCGTTCTCAAATCCGAGACTGGTCTTGATTTTAAGCAATTAAATTTCCCTTTAACAAATTTTCCAATTTATTGTGATATGTCTTCGAAAAACATTCGACCGTATGTACCTAAAAAGTTCAGATTTCAAGTTTTTGAAACTTACACAACTTATATCATCCAGGAATAAAAGCAAATAAAAACTCCTAACAAACAAACCTAATAAAAACTCCATTTGTATGGAAATAACTCAATAGTGATATAAAGAACTAGTGCAAATACTGATTAATGTGCCAAAAATCTAAAGTTCATCGGCACACTAAAAGTCCTCCTAGTACATTTTCGTTACCTGGTGTTAGGTTCAGCCATATACATATAGATATAATCGGCCCACTTCCGCCATCAAAAGACTACAGATATATTTTAACTTGCATAGATAGATTCACTAGGTGGCCGGAAGCTTTTCCGATGCCTAACGAAACTGCAGAAACTGTAGCTGAGACTTTTTAATCTGGATGGATTGCATCATCATCGGCACACTAAAAGTCCTCCTAGTACATTTTCGTTACCTGGTGTTAGGTTCAGCCATATACATATAGATATAATCGGCCCACTTCCGCCATCAAAAGACTACAGATATATTTTAACTTGCATAGATAGATTCACTAGGTGGCCGGAAGCTTTTCCGATGCCTAACGAAACTGCAGAAACTGTAGCTGAGACTTTTTAATCTGGATGGATTGCTAGATTTGGAGTACCTGATACCATAACGACGGATCGTGGTACGAATTTCGAAAGTGAATTGTTTAGATCACTCAAACAATTCCTAGGAACTCACAAAACAAGAACTACTGCCGTTCATCCAATTTGTAACGGTATTGTAGAACGCATGCATCGACAACTAAAAGCATTCATTAAATGTCATGCAGCAGTTAGATGGAGTCAAGTGTTACCATCAGTTTTTCTTGGAATGAGGTCATGCATTAAAGAAGATATTGAATCTTCACCAGCTGAAATGGTGCTTGAAACTTCCAGGAGAATTCTTTCGCAATTCCTTCTCTAATGCTGTTCCTGCAAAAGACTTTATTGACAATCTCCGTCAACATATGCGACTTATTCGACCATCTTCTGCTTCGCGGCACTCTTCGAGCGACGTGTTTATTCATGATGATTTACTTACAAGCTCGCATGTCTTCCTTAGACGAGACACTATGCGAAACCCTTTAGAGCAACCACACCAGGGACCATTCAAAACATTAGCTAGGACTGAATTTTTTTTCAATAGATATAAATGGCAATAAATCTACAGTATCAGTAGATCGCTTACAGCCTGCATATATACTAGTAGACTCTCGCGAAGAAAATCATATAAGTAACAACAAAAAGTCTGAACCTGATTCTACGGTAAACCAGACGTTCCCAGCTTTCACTAAGTCAGGCAGATGCGTAAAAATTGTTCAACCTTCCAAGCTTCTTAGATCGTCCTCTGGACTGGAAGGGGACCACTGTGGCAACAATTAGATTCATCGCATAGTGACGAGTTTCCATAGTGACGATAAGCTCATAAACTTTGGAACGACAATTATTATATTTTTGACCTTTGAGTTTGTATCAGCATAAGTTTCTTTCATGTACTTAGATATTATTAACTGGTAACTAACTAGATAAGTATTTAAATACTAATGGACTCATACTTTAAATACTTATCTCTACCTCCTAAAAGTATAATCCAGTTTTCTTTCAGAAGCTTTTCACAAATCATTCTTTACCCATGAAAAAATAGTTTTTCTGTACTTTACTTTAATAAAGTAAGCAGACAGACCAGCCCAAAACTTCTGTTTCTTTTCTTTAATTTGTTTTTTCAAACTAGGATAAATCTTTTAAAAAAGCGCCGAATTCAATATGCCCAGTAAAATACTTTATTTTTAAAAAGTAGAAAACAACACGTTCAGTTTCCTCTTTTAGTTCTTTTATTTTTACTCTTTAAATTCGCAAGTATTTTTGTGGGCGTATTAAATCCGGCGTTTTTGGTGAGACATCCTATATAATGTAATATTTTATACTTCTTTTATTTTTAAAAATAAGATAAACAAACTCCTATATTATTCTAAAATATACTCTCCTGCATTCTCTGCCAGTTCCTCAGTAGTTACGAAGGTTGCAGAACATCTAGATTGGGCTCTACAAATCTTGAAGAGGCCTGTCTTCTAGGCTCCAGATGGAAATTTTTGGAACTACTGTTGACATGGCTTATTGTCCAGTATTAATATTACGAACTCAGAAAGCAAAATATGCCAAATACGCTGCTTTGTCACTTCCATTTAGCATTGAAAGAAACACAAAATCGGACTGCACGCTTAACAACTTGCATACTCGCTTTTATAAGAAATTGATGCGGGCAATTTATCCCGTCTTACTCCGACTTTTAACACAATTAAAAAAGGACTACATTATTTAATCGGATACATAAGTGAAAGTTTAGTTTATAAATTTAATTATAAACAGTGTACGAATAGAAGACAAATCTCTAATAAACAAAATCTAAAAGAGGTCAGATATTAACAATGGCCCAAAAGACTTCTTTTAAATTTTAATGTGGTTTATAACGAGAGATGATGTCGATAGACATAGCCCAGGTCGAACACCAAAATACAGGGTGTTTATAAAGTCCCGGACCCATTTTAATGTTTAATAACTCATAAAATAATGAAGATATAAACAAACTTATGGCATTTATTGATGGAATAACTTATATATTTTCCTTTTCAGGTTTGAATATCTTTACTTTTGTAAATATCGTCTGCGCGTGTGGTTAATTTCAGATAATTTCATTTTCCGGTCTAAATATCTGTACTTAAATATCGTCTGCTTATTAATTGTACTTTTCTCTCTTTTGTTTTTGGCAACTATTGAGTATTATTATAGGCCTAGGAGGATGGCCTTTGCAACAGATATGCTAAGGAGGATAGAAGATGCTGAATTTCTGAAGCGCATAATGTTCTCCGACGAAGCATCCTTTCATCTTTCTGGCATTGTTAATCGCCATAATGTGAGCATATGGGGATCTGAAAACCCCCATGAATATCGTAAAGCATAAAGGTATTCCCCAAAGGTTAATGTGTGGTGTAGACTAATGTACGACCGAGTCATTGGGCCTTTCTTTTTTACAGAAAAGACGGTCTCATCAGTCTTAAACATGTTGGAAAACTTCGTATTTCCACAACTAGAAGAGCTTCAACCACATGTCTTTTTGCAACAAGATGGAGCACCACCTCATTGTGCCACCATCGTTCGTAGTTCTTTGAATGACCATTTTACGGGAAGATGGATTGGGCGAGGAGGTCCAATTCCTTGGCCACCCAGATCACCTGATATAACACCGCTGGACTTTTTCCTTTGGGGATTTGTAAAGGATAACGTTTACAGGAGGAGAGTGTCGAACATTGATGACCTAAAAACCAGAATTACAACCGCAATAGCCTCTGTGGATGCCGACATGCTTGCCGGTACCTGGCGTGAAATTGAATATCGACTTGATGTTCTCCGTGCGACGAAGGGAGCACACGTGAAAGTTCATTGACAAGGGCCATGAAGCTTTTTGAATCTATCTAACCATTTATGTTATTAATTTTAATCTATCTTTATTATTTTATGAGTTATTAAACATCAAAATGGGTCCGGGACTTTCTAAACACCCTGCATTTTATACGAAATTAAATCGCTATACATTTGAAACAACACGGGAACGTTCTATATCTTCTGTTTACTTAAAAAGTAAAAACAAAACATGTAGTGAATTCCGTAACAATATTCAGTGTTTTAATTAGACACATCATGAATGAAGTACATTTTTATTGAAATCCATCCAATTCAAAAGTATAAAAAATATCTTTAAGCTATGCATCTAATGTTTTTAACTAGTTTAGTTCGTTAATTAATAATAAACAACTCATATATGAAAGAATAACATTTTACATTTTTCGAGTGACAACAGACTCAAATGAAAAGCAAAAGAACACAAAATCGTATTTCTAGACTAACAGCTCTTTTGGCTTAAAAATGTATTATTTATTGGACTGACCCTTCCACTTTACGTTAAATTTTATTAAATAAAATTGCAATAGTATATCTATTTTGTTTTCTAATAATTCTAAGATTCTTAGTCCTCACTTCAAAATTTTCCTGTAATAACTCTATCTTTATATTGTATAATATATAGCGCATTGTTCACTTCTGAGTAACCATTATAATGAATGCAGATCTAAATTTAAATTGCTCAACTAGACGAAACTATTATAATTAGTAAAAGTTACGCAGCTTATGCATATGGTAATTACCCATGTGGTTTGTTTAGTCTTAAACAATGTAATTGCTCTGTGTAGTATGATAATTAAACCTCTTCCTCCCATTTGAATTTCATTTATAAATACTCGTTTACAAGGTCCTATCAAATTTTAGTAGAAAAATGCTCCAATAAAAGTAAACGTTTTAGCATACTGAGAAAAGCGTTTAGCGATAAGTCAAGTTAAAACATATGTCGCTTCTAGGATGCGTCTTACTATGAACCACTCTTAGCTCAGATAAAAATTAAAGCACCTAGTGAAAAATTGGCACTTGATAAATGAATTTATATTGCAAACTTAAATTTTACAGACTTAATTTAGCTTGCAAACTTAATTTAAATTTATCTTCAAAAATTAATTTACGTTACAAACTATTGCTATTTTGCAAACGTAAAGCTGTTGTGACTACGACGATATTAAAAACGAGTTGTGTGCGAATGTTTTCCAGGTTTTTATAACTACTGCTGAATGTGGCGTTGAAAATATTTTCATGTGAACTACGGGCGTTTCACAGTCATACTCCCTTCTTCGAAAGTGGTGTGATACTTCGAAATAATTTTTGTTTTAGCTGTATGTTCTGCAATACATTTATTATGTCGTATACAAAGTTTGAAAAGGTTGCGGTTTAGGCAGCTCTGAATGGAAGAATTTCAATTATGGTATAAAATTTTATGTTATTTTACCACTTATTATGATTTGACCTTTACTACAACTTCTTTCCTTAGTTCTCATCAGAATGCAAATTAGTTGTTCATGTATTTAAGCTGAGTGTTTGAATATTTAGAACTACAACTTTGGCAGCCTTGTTTTGCTATTGCCTACTATCGCCGTGCCTGGCCAGATTATTTCTGGCTTCTTGCTAGCCGACGTTTATAAACGCGTCAATAATTGTCTTGAGCCAGAATAAGCAGATTACTTTGTATTGTAGTCTCAGACCACGTTATCTTCATTTGAATTTAAGGTTATGTTACGATAATTTGAATTGCCGCAAGTTCATCTATCGCATTAGCATTGCCTTTTTGTTCATTTAAGACTTGAATAAAAAAGTTGTTTGTAATCTTCTTTTGACTTGGTGATTTGTTTTAGACCAAGCAATAACTTACTTCCAGTCTAGTACAGTCTGGAGGGCATTAACAAAAGCTTTTAGATAGCAGTAGAACCCTACAATGGACACCCTCTATGTCACATTTATTAGAGAGATTACAAATAAAATAAAGGACTATTTCGAAGGGAAAATATTGCTTTTAAATCTCCCATAAAAGAGCGTGTAGTTTTAATTTGATTGATTAACTAGAAGTCTTTAGACATGCCGAATACTAACACCTTGGAAAAATGGTAACTTACTAGGTTAGGTTATTTAAATAGTGCAAAGCATAGGAGAGTAATCTGCCTAAGCAGAATACCGCCTTCCTGTTGTTAATAATTGTTCCTGACTTTCTAAGAGAAACTTAGAATTTTTTTTTTTAAATACAGTAGAGTAGAAGAGAGTTTAGTGGAGAAGAGTAGGTTGAGATAGAATAGACGAGAATAGAATAGAACTTAGTTCAGCAGAAAAGATTAAAGTACAATAACAGTATATAGCAGAGTGAAAAAAAGAGTAGATAGAATAGAGTGGTATAGAATCTAGTAAAGTGGGAATAGAGTAAAATATAACACGATGAAATAAAGTAATGCTACACCATAGAATAGAATAGAACTGAACAGCGTGGAGTAGAATTGCACATTGCGCGTGAGGAAAACCAACCATGCTCGTTTACCTGAGTTCGAGTCTGGATCGAACTACCATAATTTAGCTGTCCTAACCATTCAACTACTGATGGAATGGCAATTCTCAAAGTCTGTGAATAATAATTGAAAAATGTTATGTTACTTTGAAAGTCTATACCAGAAAAGCTGACTGTTAAATATCCTTGCCCCGTGACATATCGTAACTGATTAAGAAAATAAAATGATAAAGCTCTGGATATTTTCTAACATCAGAAGCAAAAGAACCACAACTTCTGCCAGTAGCACAGAAAAAAAATATTCACAAAAAATTTACAGTCTCAAGAAATTATTCAACAGGAAAACGTTTGGACTCTCATCAAAATTCTCTTGCACATTTGTGCTTTTGCTAAGTGCGTGCTTTGTATAAAACGGACGGTTTAATTTGCATAGGAACGGAGCTGTGGTGGGCGGGAAATAAAATATCAGAAGTACATGAAAGGAGCTTAGAAGTAAAAGATGTGAAGGGCAACCAAATTACGCTACTTTAATAAGGATTTTCGGTGGACTTTTTTCCCTCCTATATATCTTGCCGGAGGTTATTTTACACGAAGTTTCAATTGCTACTGTGAATTCTTTAAAGTATTTAATATCACTTTCTGGAAAGTTATAACAGGAACTTATGATTGTATTATTTAAATGAACACATCAATGTTCGACTAAAGACTTTTTCAGGAATACAAAAGGATATTTCAGATGAAAAACTTCGCATGATGTGTCATAAAATAAACTGTAAAGATCAGTGTTATAGTGATAGTTTATTAATCGTTTTCAGAAGGTATATTAAGCAGGAAGTGGATAGAATTTAAGAACATTAGTAGCAAGATTTGCACTGAAGGAAATTCTGGTGAACAGTTACTATAGCCTATAGTTAAGTGCAAAGAAGATCCATATTAGAAATTTATTTCAATAATAACGTTCTTCTCCGGTGCAAAGACTCATGGTTTTCAAGCACGAACATTTCTGAAATTTAGAATCGCATATCTTTTGGCAAATTCAGTAAAGTAAATTGACAGAGAGTAGAAGAGAACAGAATAGAGTAGAATGTAGTTTAGTAGAGTACGAATAGTGTAGAGTAGAATAAAAATTTCTTATGCCATAGAACAGTGTAGAATAGAAAAGTATAAAATAGAAAATAGAGGAGAATAGAATAGGTTACAGCAGAACAGAATAGAATAGGGCATAAGAGAATATAATAGGTTAGAGTAGAGAAAATAGAGTTATTTTATACCATAGAATAAAACGCAGTATAGTATAATAGAATAAACTACAGTATAGTTGAGTACAGGAGATTGGAGCTGAGTAGAGAGCAGCAGAATATAGTATAGACGAATAGAGTTATTCATTACCATAGAATAGTATAGATTAGAGAAAAGTAGAATAAAATATAATATAAAAGTGTAGAATAGAGTAGGCTAGAATAGAACAGAGAGGAGTAGAATAGAATAGCGTACAGTAGAGTAGGAGAGAATAGAGAACACGTAGAGCAGAGTAGAAAACAGTAGAGCATTGTAGAACTGAGTTATTTTGTACCATAGACTAAAACAAAATTAAGTAGAGATTTGAATAGAATATAACAGAACATCACAACATAATATAGAATGGAATAAAAGAACCGAAGTATGCAATCGGAAGAATTCCGAAGAGTACCGAAGTGTGAATTTGGAAGAGTAGTGAAGAGTGGAATGGAATAACGAAGAGTAGAACAGAGTCATTCGATGCACAGAATAGAGCAGAGAAAAGTAGAATAAAATATAATATAATAGCACAGAGTATAATAGAAAAGAGTAGAGTAAAGTACAATAGAATAGAGTATAACAGAACAGAATAAATCAGGATAGTTTACGGAGTTCTGATGCCAACCCGATGAATAGTATCTACAACCTATTAAACAGACCCTCATTTCTAAAATGAGAATGGCGGGATCTCTATGAACTATCGTCAGGAAAAATGAGCAAACATATCAGTACTAATTAGAATTAAACTGAAAATAAAGCTAAATAAAATAGTAATATATTACTGGCAAATAGTTAATTAAATTAATGGAAAATAGTTAATTAATTAATGGAAAATTGCTAACAAAAAATAATATACTCAAATTTTTCTACCTGATTTGGGGCTCCGATTAGGGTTAGAGTTCCACGCAAAAGCTGAGAAGAATGGAAGCCTTTCTCAGGTAAAATTGAAGCCTTTCTGAGCAATATTAACAGCAATTAAAAACCTTACATGGAATTAAATGCTGCATATGATAGTGTAACACACAATCAGAAAATTATGTTTAATCTCAGCTCAGATATGTATATACACTACTATCCTTGCCATGCTTATATCTGTGATAAAAAAAATCATAATTGAGAATGTGCAAAATTAGCATCTTTCCATCTGTAATAAGACATATTACTCGATTGTAATTGATGATCAACTTTCCATCTGTATAACTTCTAAGGATATATTGTAAAATATGTCAACTTTACATCTGTATAACCATTCAGACGATTGTTGTATCAGGACCTTCTATCCATCTGTTTGATTAGAGTGGAGACTCTATTGTATATATGTATATACTGTATATATTTCTTTTCATTTGTATTGTATTTTCTTTCTTATAAATAAAGGACCAGTGGGTGCCGATGGTGAGGTCAACAAATTTTCCAGACAGGGAAAGTGTCTTGTCTGACACGCCCTTAGCCTTAACAGGTCGCGTGGTACTAGCATACGGCCGGTTACCGCTTCGGCTTCTATTCGGCAAGAGGTGTCAAAATTTCTAACTTCCCGCAATGTTCTTAAGTGGACGGGGCGGAGTACCAAATTATTATTATTATATCTCTGATGGCTCTATATATTTATAGGTGTTTGGCTTAAACTGCAGATCAGTACTTTAAGGGCTTTTCACAAAATGCAAAACATGCAACAGCTGATGCATGATACAGTTTGCGCTTTAATACTTTAAGGTTTACTTTAAAGTTTAATACATTAAAGTTTTTAGTCTTAAGAATTAGGCAAAGGATGAACCTTAAAGGAGACGACTAGTTATATATTGATAGTTTCAGAAAGTTTGAAAAAAAGGGAGGGAAAAAAGGCAGAAAATCAACTTAATTTCTCAAGATACAAATTTATTCGAAGATTTAAAAAAATTAATAAATTAGTTTTTAAGTTCCAAGCCTTCAGATATTGACTATATAGAGATAGTTATATCTAGTTTTACATCGTGATATATTTTTACGGTTTGATCAGTTTGAAGTAACAAAATATGACACAAATTTGTATGCGTAAGGAAGATTAATTCTTCCTCACGCTATCCATTTGATAAAACTCTTGGGACAATCAAAATTCTCAATCAAAATCAAACATTCAATCAAGAATTTCAACTAAGAATCAATTTGATAGATTTTTTTAATTTGGAATATGACTTGAAACTTAAATCAATCCAAAAGTTTAAAACTCTTAGTTCAATAAAAAAAAAATGAAGACACTTCCAGTTGGAATGCGTTTGGAGGATGATTAGCCTTCTATGGCTTCATCTTTAATGGAGTGCACATAACAGCTCAGTTCTAATTTTATTCCACCTATTTTGAATTGTGATAGCTTCATTATATTCGATCTAATTTTAGATACTCTCTGCCTGATCTTAAAAGCAGCGATATTCTCAGGAACAAATCAGCACTCCTTAACGCATGTAAGAGTCGCAACAATACCTACGAATGAAAGATTCTTCCTATTAAGCATGCTGAAGGTAAACTTTCCAAGAAACATTCGATACGAATGCAAATTGTTCTTCTAACGCCACAAGAAGAACGAAGTGGAATCTTTTTCACGGTACACGGGGGAGTGAAAAAGGAAATCGGAATTCAAATTAGACTCAATTATGCATTCGTTTCTTTTTTCTTTTCTGCTTCGAACGCAAATGAAGCTGGGGATTTTTAAAAGGAATCAAAGTACAGATTCGCTTTCATTTTCAGGCGCGGGCGTCCTATTTCATCATTATCACGACTTTGTTCAGAAAGGGGGGGAGGGTATATTTCAAGGCACGCGTTTCTTTCGCCGACTCTCTCTCTAAAAAGTAACGCAATTATCTTTTTTTTAAACCTACGTTCCCCGATTCCCTTCTTTTAAACATTCTATCGATAGTCTTTTCTTCACTAATTGCGATTTGATAAGAAAATCACGAATGTAGTTCGTACAGCGACGTTCCCTAGTTTTCTGTCCTTATTTTCAACGAATGCAAGGACACAATTTCTTGAAAGAGAAGTCTGATATATATATATATATATATATATATATACATATAAAAAGAGACTCAAGATACGAACGTTATACTTCATGTAATTTAAGTTTTCAAGACACTTGACATCAAGGAAGAAAAATGTTTTTAATGATAGAAAGTGTTAGCGACATTTCTTCCGAGCTGCAAATAATTTCTTTCCAGTGTCCCCCCCTCCCGCATTCTTTCAAACGAATCTTTCAGAGTAAGGCTCAGCGTTATCTAGCTCGCAGATTGATACTCCGTTCCTTATTATTATCCTTTTTTACACCAAAAAAAGATGGTATAAATTTCTGTTCGTTAAAATTTTGTACATGTTTTTTAAGTCTAAGGGTGGTTCAAACGTTTAAATTCTTTCTGAAATTTACCTCTTTGATACCATTCATTTAAAGGAATTTAAGGTTCAGTTTAAATTATCCATTATAAAAGTTAAGAGGGTTGATAGTATACATCGGATGCATAAAACTGCATAAAACGTTCTTGATCTCTGTACTATCGCCGAATTACATTTTTCAAATTTTAACTCAGTGTGCTTCTTAAGTAGGAAGAAAAGTATAAAATTAGATTGTTACAAGTGATTCCTTTTAAAATATGAATTATTTATATCCTCATAAGTTTTAGCTTTCATTCGACAAATATTTTTTTTTTTTACTTTTCAATTTTTTTCTTACGTAAATGAAAGTAACGCAACGTCCTGACTTGTGTAGGATAGTAGCGCTTTCAGGGCAATGTCCTAATAAAAGTCTCACACTGCATAAGCATTCTTTGGTTTTTAAAAATATAGACCTCATTAGGAGTTTCGTTGCAAGGAAAACAAAACAACAACAAAAACAAGATGAGCCATGCTGTTCGCCAAATGTGGGTTTTTTCTTGTTTAATTCCAAAGTTCTGTCTTAGAACCCCACGAACACTAGCAAGCGAATAATCGCTTAAGTGTGTGAAAAAAACCACGTAAGTCTTAAGAAGGGTTACCTACCCTTTATTTTTCAGAATACTTACATTCAGTTCCTACTTGGAACTTACACAAAGCCTGCACCTGGGCTTGAACTTAAATAACTATGAAATTTAACTAAACTAACTTAATTAAGCTATCTGAAAGGTATAGCCGAAGCTATCAGAAATCTAAGTAGTTGGCCCCTAAATATTAATTTAATCGGCGAAGTCAAGCAAGGGCCTAAAGTATGGCCGAGCGTAGTACCTCAGAGAGAATATAGCCAAAAGGCAAACGAGGAAATCAGACTCTCTCTGTAGAAGTCGGTGAAGCATCGACTTAAATAGTACTCTTACTCATTTGCATTCACTGCGTTTCTGAATTTACATTCTGACAGGAAATTGAAAGCTGAAATTAGAATAAATAGGACAGAAGCAAAACTTAAAATAACTGTTCATAAACTTAGGTTAAACCTTACAGAGTTATGTGAGATGTATACATACATATAGACGTCGTGAAAAAAAATCTATTCTAAATCCATTTTAAAATCCCTTTTGGAAAAAAAAGAGTGCTTTATTTTGTAGTATGTACAGATGTCGCGTAAGAACATGGTTCAAATAGATTCAAGAGCGGTCAAAATGGATATTTTTGGTGAAATTTCGTGAACACCATAGTTCTTTATTTTCTAAAAGGAAGTAAAAAATAAATAATTATCGTTTAATTACTTGAAATAATTAGTTTACGCTTCAATAAAGTGTTCGCTTAAAAAATGAATAAATGAATCCTAAAAGGCTTCAGATTTTAACTGTCATCCAAATGGGCTTGCTAAGGTTTTTTACACTCACGCTAAGCTCGCAGTTTACCTGTCTGCTCTGTCACTCACTCCTGTTGATTTTTTTTGTATTTTTAACTTCATCATTAAGCATGGTTTTCATGGCACTTACGCCACATACAGTTCAACAACAAAATAACAACTTTTTTGAAATCTGTATAGCAGCATAGATTTAGACATATCGGTTTTATACTGGCATATACTTTTATATTTTTTTCAGTCTTTTCTCAGTTCTTCGTATCTGTATTGTGTTTTATTAGTAACATGTCTAACAATTTTGTTGTATTTTTATACGTTACCTTTATATATTTCTTCTCCCTTATGCCTCATAAAATTCAATTATCAGGAAAATGAAAATATATTTAAGAACAGCATACCGTTCGAATTCCCGATAGAGTGATAGAGTTTGTGATACATATTTTTATATTCGTTATATTATTTCTTTAAAAACTATCCGCTAGAGCGGCCAGCGGTCCAAACTACTTGTACATAAAACGAAAAAGTATACAATTATTTAAATAAGCCCAGTCAGTGTAATCTCATAAAAACATTGAATGCTTCTAATTATACATCTCATGATCTTAATACATGTGTATTACATCAATCACATTAAAAACAAGAAAAAAAAATAGCGTTCACTGCTTTTAAAGCGCTTCGTTTATTGATCAGTAACCTTTCCGATTAAAGTTGAAAGTATTTTAGGTTCTACTGAATGGCAACACGGACAGTGCTGGTACTGCTGGCTTTCAAATCGTTGCGTTTGTCAATTAAAAATTCAATAAAGTTTACAAAATACGAAATAAATAATAAAAGACCTTCGAAATTCAAAATTCGGTTTGTAATGTTTGGGTGGAGGTGTACATTATTGAAAATTTCATGGCTGTAGGTATCGTCGTTTTTTCGCAGTGCGAAGAACGTTTATACTACATACATACAGATACTTCATTATTGAAGAAATGCTTTAAAAATTATATAAGGAGATAATATTTGATGGCAACAATTTGAAAAGTGATCCGTCGTTTATAGTGAACCAATACAAAATCCTATTTCGAGACTAATATCCACTTTTGGGGTAAAAAGAATATTTTCGTATACTTTAAAGTTTCGAAAAAGTGTTCAAAATTATTTCCTTTACTTTGCACTATTTGAGAATACTAGCACTATTGCCAAGATTTAAAACCGCAGCGTTATCACATTAATGATCCAGAAACGTGGATTGAAAGTGTTTTTCAGATATCTTCCGCTGAGATAACATTTTGCCATAAGTTAATGAAAAATCGAGCAGCCGGCTTCAAAAATTAGTATTTTTTTTTTCCTAAAGATAACAAACGTTTAATTTTAGAAAACTATGATTTGAACAAATAAGTTTATTTCATAACTGCTTTATTTTGAATAGACTGAGTTAGTGCAGACAGTTAAATTTGCGTTTTAATAAGAGATATTATTTATGAAAACATATTAATGCTTTTTAACTACTTACTATTGATTTTGTTTTTCCGTAGCGTATGATGTCTCTTTTTTGTTTCTAGAAAACTGCGTATGAATTAAAAAATTCAGAAAAGTCATTGGATCTATTTTTTAAATTAATGCTTTGTTCTTTACTCAAATTCAAAACCATGTTATATTTTTGCAGTCTTGAACACCATAACGATTCGTTCTTTCGATTTTAGTTTATTTCTGCTAAAACATGTCAACATTTTCAATATTTTGAATGGAAACCCGAAGAAATGGTTGATTTCTTTCTGAAAAACAAATATTCATTTTTCAATCATAGGTGCACACGATCCTGAATATAAAGCAGGATAAATGTAAAGTTTTTTTATATAGCCACATTAATTATAACAACAACAAAAAAGGGGGGAAACTGAGGGATTTACATTAATTTAATTCAGACGTTTCGTTTAAAAAATACTTGTTTCGTCTTTTTTTTAAAGCTGTAAGTATAAAATTTTGGCTTTTAGAAAAAAAATCTTGTTGCGGTTCTCGAAATTTCCTAAATCCTGATATGCGGCTCTTACCGTATGAAGTTTGTTTAGGTACCCTTGCTATATACTTATTAGAGTGCATAGTACTTTGTGCTTATGATAATACTAACAATATATATGTATTTACTATAGTTCGTACAGTGATTTAATTATATTCTTATAATGTAATGTTTATAGGCATTATACACTTATACTATTAATTATTCCTCATAAAACTGCAGTAATATACTTTTGTTTAAGTTGCCGTCTTCCGCAGATGGCATTGCGGATGGTTCTTGCATTAATTGTTTCGTTATTTAAAATTATAATACTTATACTAAAATTATATGCAATGTTTTTGTTATATATTTACTGTATTATACTTATATATACTTGTCATTGTAACAATGGATAGCATAAAGCTGATCAAGCTAACGATATCATGGTCCAAATAAGAAAAGAACCAAACGTTCTGCAAAACGGACTCAACACATTTGGAAAGACAAAGCTCTGAGAAATACGTTTCTTTTCATCAATACGTATGACTTATTTACTAAGTTGCCGAATTCTTTCCTTTAGTGTGTACTTCACTGAATAGCCGTAATGTCTGTCATCACGATTTTGACTCCAACTCATGATGTGTCTATTAGTCGTGTTTAAGCTTAATGCACTTGACAGCGAGCAATAAAGTAAGATTAGCCGATGTCAAACTTCAGTTTTCTGCTCAAATGCTCAGCTGCTTTGCGAAAGGTCAAAACTCTGACCTTCATTATGCGGGGATACGCTCGTACAGAGGAGGGAGAGAGAGTTTCGTATACAATGCTAAACATCGCTCTGCATCCAGGTATCAAAACACATAAATTATTCAACGGTAAGCTGTCGCAGCAATTACTTATCGCCACTCATTTTGCGTGAATGAAAAGACGCCGTTTCTGCCATGATATGGGAATGATAATTGTTATACCCACGGTCCTATTTCCGAGCGGTCGACCTCCTCTGGTTAATTAGTACCTCATAAAAATGCAGTAATATACTGCTCTTTTGTTTAATTGGCCGTCTCGCGCAGATGGCATCGAGAACGGTTGTTGCATCTGTTGCTTCGCCGGGCATGTGATCGCTGAATCCCAAAGTACGGAATGAAATCAGTGTAGCAGGAAAAGAAATTTACAGCTATCATATTACATCACTGCCTTGAAAGCGAGGATAATAACGAAAATGGCAATGAAATAAAATGCGAGATAAGATCTCACATTTGGAGATGTACGCATGACGGCATAAATTGGACGAAATTGAAAGCTCTAGACCATTACAATGGGGCTCTAATTATCTGGATCGCTTGTTTTGCTTTTTTATGTCCGGTATTGTAGGTTTTTAATTTTTCCGTTAACTTAAATTAGTGCCCGGATGAGACGAAAATTAGAGTGCATATAATTAAAGACAGAAGCGTTATAATGAACAGGAGGTAATCAAGGTTAAATTAAAAATTAGGTAAAAGATTTTCTTTATTTTCCAACAATCCTATTTTAATTTTCTGGAAACTGAATTCTAAAAATTTCTGGTTTTCCCAGTTATTCATATATGAATAACAACAAGGGAAAAAGTTTTAACTAATAACATTTTTAATATTCTTTTTCTGGCGCCGCTCTTGCCTTTGTTCTATTATAATTTATAGTCTTTATATTATTTCAAACCTATATAGTCTTCATCTTATTATAGTTTAGCGCAACGTTTCTCAAACTGGAAGCCTGCCCTTATAGTCCTCCTAGACTTGAAAAAATGTGTCATTATTTAGTAAACGAAATAAACAAGATTTTACACCATTTTTCATTCATGACATATGACTAAGGAACCTAGCATATCTTTCAGATGTGCTAGGTTCAAAACTAAATTTTCAAAACTAAATTAACTGTATCTATGTCAACAATGTAATTCTTTCACAGTTCTTTGAGCTCTTAACAGATTAAAAGTGTCTGAAATGAAACTTAGTTTATGAGTTAGTTCTATAAAAGAGACAAATTTTACACTATTAACAATTTCAAAACCCTTTTTTAGTGGGCAATGGCATCGCTATTGGAAAAGAATTTTGTAATGACGTATGTTCGCATATCAAAATTCTGAGTTCCTAATTTGAAGCCTATTTTTCAAGTGAAAAATGTAAAGAATTTTCATGGGTTCTGATCCTTCCCATTGCGATACTGAAAATAGCAATCTGTCATTGAATGAAAGGGACCAGCTAACTGAACTCTGGAATGACACCTCAATTAAAATGTAATTCCGAATAGAATGTATGGTTAATTTCTTCACCTCATGCCGCCCAGACGGGAAAGCGGTTAGTAACACTTGATTATAATTTGTCACGCAAATTGTTCGTAAGTTCGAAGATCGTGATATTTAATAAACAAAGAAAACACACAAAATGTTAATTAAAGACAAAAAAAAATGTTTGTAAGGCTAAGAAATCTGATCATTGATATGATGAACCAAGAAAAGACTGAAAATAAAGACAAAAATATATGCCAACACTTAACACTGCACCGGGAACTCTAAACACATCTTCCTTTTAAAATTTTTGTAATTCTGCTGTTTAGTTGCATATGGGTAAGTACGAAGAAGACGGTGGTTAATAATGAAGCTAAAAGGGGAAGAAAATAATAAATAAAGTAAATAAAACAAAAAATAAATAAATAAGTAATAAAATGAATAACTTAAATAAATAAATAAATAAATAAAAGGATTATCAGGATCACGTGTAACAGCAGATTGGTTGACGGAGAACGTAAAAAACCTTCCTTCTGGGCGACCATTAAAATCTAAAATCCTTCATCCATTCCTTTTGTATTCTTATACGCATTTATATTTTCACCTTAACTACTCATATTATTTCAAATAAAGTGCTGCAGAGGCAATTTATTTTTGAAAATTAAATATCAGTTTTTATGAATTCAGTACTAAACTTTCAAGATATACTCGCGTGCAACATGACTACTGCATTTTGCCATCTGCAACAATCGAAAAAAATATGAGTGGATTTGACGTCATGCGTTATTAATATTAGTGATTATTAGACACGGAATGCATTTGTTTGAACTCAATTTAACTCTTAGGATATTCATTGCGTGATGCATTAAAAGCCTGCCTTGATAAAGCTGAGCTACCAGAGTTATGTCATGTATGCCATTTTTTTCTCCTCTCCTGTGAGCCAGACTGTTGTCCACAGTCGTTGTAGTTATTACGACAGTTAATTTAGGATAAAACCGCGCACGTTACTGGACGGCATCACGCTTGGCTTCTCCATGAAAGGGACGATGCACATATGGGTATTCTAGTATGTTTGCTGCTGAAGACTTTTAACAATAACGCTATTAATATTTCTGTCATACATATTGCGTGCGTTCGACTTCAATGCTTTTAATTCGCGAGCACAATGACGTGAGGGTGAGTAAAGTGGAGAAGCATCAGATGGCACTGATTAATAAAACCTGTCTTGGCAATATTTGATCTGAAGCAGATGTATAAAGTGATGTTTAATATGTGGTGCAATAACAAAAGAGAGATTAAGCTTACATGATGTTTGCAGGTAATACATTTTTGACTAAATGGATAGTGATTTTACCACAAAATGATTTACACAATCTTTCTCATATATTTCCATTACTTAATTCTTTGTACTCGAGAGGTGACTTTTGGTCACCACTTAATTTGGTACTGTAGGTAGAGAAGTGACTCCCCATCACCTTCCGGTTTGACTCGATAATTCGAGCGTTAACGATGCATATTTAGGTTTGGTTTGGACATTATCGCTTCATGAGTGTATTCAACAATACATGCATATAATAAAACTGCCAGTCTTTAAGTACTTTTGTTTAGATTTATTGTTACATATGCGTATTGGACGAACTCGACAGTCGCGGAATATTATTTTCAGTTGCTAAGCACAGTAAACATGGAATACGAAGAAGGAATCAGTTCAAGTGAAGATGAGTTTGATTTTTCCTTAATGAAGAGCGAAATTATGTCTATGCGTGGACTGTTTGACGATAGAAAGGGGAAAAGCAGTGACGAAGATAGTGATAAAGTAACAGGTGTAAAAAGGCGAAAAGTCAGGGCAATAGATAATAAAGGGGAAAACTACAGAACACCGAAAACCTGAGAAGGACTCTTGCCCTAGTTATTACTTTTCAGAAAAAAAAATCGTCCGATCTCCAGGACACTATCCAAGCGGACGTAGCCCTGCTGTCCCTTCCTGGCTTTACACACAGCATTGGACGACAGATAACGCTCAGACAATAAAAGGTACGAAGCCACCTTTGCAACCAGGCACCACTCCGGTTGCGAAGATTATATTCGATGATGGAGTCAGTCCACCAGCAGGGGACCGAACGGAGCCATTCCCCCCAAGGAAAGCCTCAAATCTAGCCATGTTTTTACCCCACAGTCAAGGGGCAGACAAGAGAGTGTCATATTGTACTTGCCGAGCTTGAACCATCCTCCGAATGAAAGCAGGTTCTAGTCCTGTAAAGACTGACTATATACTCCGAGGCGGAGGTTGCCTAAGTACAAATCCTAGACTGTAGCTTCACCGGTTTTCCGGCGTCGACCCTCGAGGGTAGGTGTGAAGACGACAGTGATTCCGCAGAAGAGATAGAAAATTCAGAATAGATAACGTGCACAGAATCCGAACATATACCTGCGGGAATGCGTTTATATCTGACGAAAGAGCTGCAGGAGTACAAATCACTTCAAAGATAAAAGAACCATTATATTTCTGTGAAATGTTTCTAAGTTAGCTGCAAGAAATTTACCAAATATGTGAATATCGCCTCGAGCTTTTGGTTCGTCCGAGCGAAAAGGCCAAGTGCAAAGGTTTAAAACTGTGGCGTGAAATGGCTTTCATAGCCAGAATAAAATAGATTAGTCAACAAAGCTATCAAAAGGCACGTAACACGGCCGAGAGTAGTAACAGTTAAATGTAGCCAAAAGGCAAACGCGCGCTGTTCAGGAATCCTAACTCTCTCTCTCGAAGTTAGTGGAACTTTGACTTAAATACTACTCTACTTCTCATTTGCATTTAACGCATTTCTAAAAACTCATTCTGGTAAGGAATTGCAAGCTGAAGCTAGAAGAGATAGGGAAGTGTCACAAACTTAAAATAACTGCTATAAAATTAAAATATACCTTACAAACAGACTGACGGCAGCACAGAGCTTTTTTTTATATGGCTGTTGAAAACGAAATGTAAACTCTTCTGGAAGTTTAGATAAAAATTACTTCTAAGTCTTCAAAAAATCTTTTTTTTTTTAAAGAAATTCACAGAACGTCAGAAACTTGCAGAAAAAGTTTTCAAAGGTTATCAACTTAGTGAAAAATTTTCTGCAAGGCCTGGCAGGAGAGAACAACGAGAAGTGTGTGTGGGGGGAGGGAGACACCAAAACTTCGCGATTGGTTATTTAGATATCGTTCTACCACACATACTTTCTAACTCCGCCCCAATTTTGATAGAAAACGTCCCGAAGAGTGAAACATTTGAAAGTCTCCAACCCTTTCTCTCCTACCACAAAGCAGCTCGAGAGGGTTTTCAGCTCTTGAATACTTTGAGTGCCCCATACCACACAAAAACTATATACTTAAAAATATCCATTTCGTCCACTTCATGCACACATGAACACAAATATCTCCGCGATTCGAACCCGTGTCGAACGGTTCTACAACCAGTATCAACTATAACACCATGTACAAGCTAGAGCAGAAGAGAAAAGCGAAAGAGAGAGAGAGTAACTAGATTAAAATGGTATTTGTAGTAAAATTTTCATGTAATCTGATTGCCTAAAAGTTAAACGTAATGCAGAAGGTTAAGATGACATAATGCGGAATTAATTTTCGGATATGACGCAGGTCCATAAAAGCCATTACTATTTTTCGAACACAGAGGGGGAAGTGCCCGAATAAAAAAAATGATGAATCAAGGGGCTATTGCTAATTTAATATTTAATTCACAGTTACATATTTTTTATCTTACATATATATAAATCAGTAAATTGAGACACAATTTAGAGAGATTTCGTAAATATTCTTTAAATAAATTTAACTGCAGAAAGGTAGCGATTACACTAGGTAAACGTTTGACAATAACATTTAATAGTAGTTTGCGTTCTAACTAAAAACAACGGATTGAGAGTTTAGTAAGGATTTTAACGTTACTCGACATTTTGACACTCTGCTTAGCTAGTCAACGCAAAAGGGAACAAACAGCGTCTGGACCATTTTTTAACTTAGACATACTGATCTGAAAAGAGGATAAACAGAGAAAACTATTAAATTCAGCAGCAGTGGGGATAAAACCTTATCATTTAACGTAGCTATTTTCTTGAAGCATTGTCAAATGTTAATGGGTGTTACATTATGAGATTTCGATGTTACGAATGCCGATGTTAAAAAGACACACCCAAAATCAAATTTTCAATGTTTTGTTTTCAGCTTTGATAGTATGCGTGTAAACATTCAATGGTCATTATTTCATCCTTTTAAATCACTATTTTCATTAATATGCACTCATTCCACTTTTTTAAAAAGAAATTTGCTTTGAAAGAAAATAATTTGATTTCAAATATAAAAAATTCTGGTGGGGACATCACATGACTTCCTTATGCTACCTATTAAATTATGCATACTTTTTTTGCACGTCATTTAAACTCATTTCCTCGAACTATTCTAACTTAATTAACCTATACGCTAAGGTAAGTTAGAAAGGACATTAAAAATCGTAACTTTTGAAATTAAATATCCTGGTCACATTCTGTCATACAGGAGTCAAACTAAACTTCTTATAATTTAATTTTTGCATAATGAATTTTCTAAATATAAGTACCGGGAGATCGCATTAAAAGTTAGATTTCGTTATTCCAAAATTAGACTTTTTTAAAAAGTTTAACACTCTCAAATTTTGAATATTTCCGTCACTTAAAACCCTTGTAAGGTTTACCCTAAGTTTTTTAACAGTTATTTTAAGTTTTGTATCTTTTCTAGCTTATTCTAATTTCAACTTACAATTTCCTGCCAGAATGTAAATTCAGAAACACAGTAAATGCAAATGAGAAAGAGTACTATTTAAGTCAATGTTTCACCGACTTCGAGAGAGAGAGTCTAATTCCCTGACTAACGCGCGTTTGCCTTCGGCTAATTTCTCTCTTAGTTACTACGCTCGGCCATACCTAAGGCCCTTGCTTGGCCCTTGCCCTTGTTTGGCCCTGAGGCCCTTGCCTTACAATCGGCCGCGCCAAAAGTATACCAAAAGTATATAGGTACTTTTTCATAGCCAAATAATCAGAATAAAAAAAATTTGTACTGAAATAGAAGATTTAAAAGATGAAATAATAAAACTAATTGATATTCAGGTTAATAACCAAGTCCCAACACAATTTTAATTTATAT
>KK120546.1:214143-240869 GCA_000611955.2 Stegodyphus mimosarum | reverse complement strand
CTCCCCTGGCCAGCAAACTCACCTGACTTAAACCCAATCGAGCATCTGTGGGACCATCTCGATCGAGTTGTTCGCGCCATGGATCCTCAACCGCGTAATCTAGCGCAGCTGGCCACGGCATTAGAGTCGGCATGGCTCAACATCCCAGAGAACACCTTCAGGGACCTATGTGACTCTCTTCCTGCACGTCTCGCAGCAGTCCGCTCTGCGAAAGGTGGTTATTCTGGCTTTTGACAGATGGTCACATTAATGTGACTGGACTGTGTAGTATGATAACATTACATTAAACCTTAACTGGAGGGTAATGAAGGATTTTGAAGAGTTAAGGGATTATCTTGTAAATATTTCTTGTAAATATTTGTAAAAATGTATATTTAATACTGGATTCTTTCCTTTTACTAATAAAGGGCCAACTCGTTTCAAAAGTTTCAATTATAGCCCGAATTGAGTGAAAATTTTAATCTTTTTCTCCTTTTCCTTAACTTTTTGGCCAGTATTTAGTAAGTTTTATTACACATCTTAAATTCAGTTTTAATATAATTAAATATTACAATACTTTTTACTTTCATAATTTTTTTTAAAAATTTTCTAAATTAAAATTCAAAAAATACTTCATAAATTAAATTTACTAAAACATTTTTACAGTCCTTAATAATTTGCAACCATTTTTCACATCATTTTTACATTACTACACAGTTAGATTTTAAAAAATTTTTTTAGCTACAGAACACACTTTTTACATTACATACGTTTGCAGAATAATTTTAAATAGTTTTTTAAATGGTTCTTACATACAACAGCTTATCACTCAACTTTACCTTTTACTAGCGTCCTTTTTTATAAATAGAAGAAACACTACTTTGCATCACTTCATTTGACATGCTGCTCCTTGTCCCCACTCCAATAGAAATAATGGTCAATTAATTAATTTAATTTAAAACTTACTTTTTACTTGCCTTTATTATATTATTTTAGTATTATTTAATTTAGTTTCCAGTTTATTTTTAGTATGTTAATAATAATGTATCTTTTTTGTTTATATGCATATTCGTGTCAGGAAAGTTTTTTGTGGGCAAGAGTTTCTAAATTAAATTGGTTTTCTAAATTAAATTGTTTTTCTAAAAAATTGGTATAATAAAGGGTATTGTTTTTTATTGACTTTGATTTGTTCTTTTCTAAAAGTTCCACTCGTTTGAATTGCTTTTGGTAGGTCACATCATTTGGTTTTACTTTTGGTTTTGAATTTTACACTTGCTTACATAAATGACGAAACACGAATTGAAGAATTGAAGAGTTAGGTTTGAGGGCAACTTCCCCTTGATGAGTCTGTCTTCTGCTCCCAGCTCAACAATTATTCACTTATGCATATTTATTATTTTTAGGATTTAAAAAAAATTTTACAATTTTATTTTTGTTAATAGATTTTGATACTTGCACTTGATTTACTTATATTCTCAGAATTTATTTGATGTTGTAGATTAGTTCGCAGCAATATAATAAATTTAAATGATATTGTAGATTAATTCGCAGCAATATAAATTATTTATAATTTCTTTTAAACTTATTTCTATAATTAATTTTTTACTTTAAATTGCTTTTTGCGAATAGAAATTTGTTAATATATGTATATATATATATATATATGAGTATAATATCAGAGTGGATATATATTCCACTCTGTTACTCGGTTCAGTGATCTCAGTTTCTTTATTCTTATATGTTTGTAAATTGTGCTTTTGTTGCTTTAAAATGATTGAATTATGATATTCTTATCTTCCGGTTAAGGTTTTTATGGCTTGAGTAAATCTGCATGCAATATTTGTAGAATTACCAACAATTTAAAAGTTGTTTAAGTGTGGCTAAGCCTAATTATTATTACTATAGCAGACAAATTTGTTCACATTTGAAACTTAGCAGAATAGTGGATTTGTTGCCAATCTAGAGAAACTAAGCCTCGCAACAACAAAGATAACGCCTTATTTTATTATTGCGAATTAAATCACGCTCATTGCATTCTGAATTTATTCGACGAAATAAGGTTTTAAGAAGAAAATTTACTTCGTAATTTTTAATATAGATATTTTGAGTTTTTATGTATTTTTGCCTGCGCCGCTCAGTAAAAACTGAATTAATTGAATGAGAAATAATGATTCGGCTGTGAAAAGCTGTTTCTTTTTGTTTGTTTGTTTAATTTCTTTTATACATCGTTTAAGATTTATCTAAGTATTTGAATAGAACATCTAGCAACGATTAGATAATTCTTTAGGTGATATAATTTTTGTGCATTTTGAGTTATAAAATGAATGACATATAACGCTGTTAAGTGAACCTAGGACCAGAGTGTTTTAAGGACCAATATTTTTAAGTTATACTAATTGTTCAACGTAATTTAAATACTGTCCTGTCTTTTCTTTGATTCTCGCACATATATTTTCCCAGACCAGGAGGTTACGCAAATTAAAGCTCGCGCAAAAAAAGTTTAAAAGTTAACGAAGGTTGACCGCAGTTCATGTCTTCTTGAGCGAAGAAACATCTTGATGCTCGGTTTACCAGCGTCATGTAGTCATCCAGAGTTTAGTATTGGTCGAAGGTCATATCGAGAAACATTGCAGTCTGAAGTTGGTAAGTTTTTCCTAGCTATACTCATTTTCTGAGGATAAATCAAAGTACCTCGTTGCAGAGAATTTGAATTTCATATTTGTAAATTCAACTACGTCTTCTGACTGTTACCAGTTATTGCCGATTAGTAAAATTCTTTTTACAAAATCATTTGTAATTTTATATCATAAATAATAAAAGCTTTGAGCGAACTTTGAGAAATCCATGAAGCTAGTACTTTTCAAAACGTAATTTGATTATTAGGTGTCGTTAATTATGCTCCCGCGCTTTTATTATTCGTAATTTTAAACTGTAGATGAATTTTATAAAAAGAATTATTTCTTGTTCCATTAAACTATGTGATAAATCATTTTTACAAATCCTTTTAGTTCATTTATTTCCTTGAGTTTTAAATAAAATTTTATCTTATAAAAACTTTTTTTTTTAAATTTTTAGGTATTTACGTATTATCCTTTCGACCTTGAAACTGTCGTCAAACAACACGATTTAGAGCCAATTATAGATAACTGTGATGTAAAAACACATTTACGCTTTCGTTTGATGTAATCCCGACTGATTCTCGGTAGGCCATGTTTTGTTTTTATATACAAGGAAATAATATAAATTAACTATTATTGCTACATTTTTTTCTTGTACTTTGAAGGGAAAAAATGATTAAAACTGGAACCTGCCTTCTTCAGAGCAGCAAGCAAAGAATTAGTTTCGTTACCATAGAATCCTACCAGCCAAAAAAGTGTGCATTAATAGACACAATACAGTCAGCTGAATACAGTTGACAAAACCGTAATAGATTCGAACAATTACCCGCGGGAAGTCTGTACTCGTAGCCTTCTAAACAGAGCTGAATGGCGTACAGTTGACGGAATTTGGCGGAAGAGGCCACCAACATTCATGGCTCAGTGACTGACGTTCTACGGGATAATACGTAAAGGCCAATGTTTATCTTCTTCATTTTAGTCTGAATTCAGATTATCAATCAAACTATTCACCTAAAAATAGTTTTTCCAATAATAAATAATCCCATTTTCACTTTCAATAGTTCTCTTATTACTTACACCATTGCAATACAGTATATTATTTGTAACTTAACATTAAAATTTATGTATATTATTTGGGATTAATAAATTCATGTTTTTGTTCTTAGACTATCTTAGATAGCGTGCTGGCATTCTTTCCATTTTCGCTAATATATTGTTATTATAATTTTTGTTTCCCATTAAATTTAGCGCTACACAACTTTTAAATTTAAAGTCTTTTCTGTCCATTTTACTCTGCCAGGAGCAACGTATGCTTGCTTGACCTTCTGGGAATACATTTTCTTAGATAAATTAAGACATCTGGCATGTATTCCATATGGAGAGTTACGCATACAAGTCCCATGAACCGCTGTTCACGCGGCAAGTTTAAAAAATGTTCTAGAACAGTGGATCTCAGCCTTTTTTGCCCCATTCACCACTTTCATCACAGCTAGAAAATTATTTTCCCCCTTCCTTTCCCAAGCTGGAAAAATACCTACACAATTTTTTTAATGGACTTTATAAATTAAATCAGAAATACTATAGAAAATGTAAATAAATATCAAAACCTGAAGAAAAGCTGTGTTTTATACTCATTAAGTAAAATAAAATCTTGTCTCACCAGCAGCCGAGCGGTAAAGTCCTTGACCAATGGTATTTCGGTCCGGGCTCGAATTCTGGCGAACGGGCCAGTTTCCGTTTTTTGTGGCTTTCCCCATATGTAACACATATACAATTTAGTATCCATTATAAAGTTTTCCAAGAAATCATCCACTCTTTTATCAGATAGACTTCGTGTGCTTTTCCATAATTGAATAAAACCAAACCAAAACTAAATCCTTAACAGGCAAATAAATGGCTAACTGCATTCAACCATAAAACTATAAAATTACGTCTAGTTGAGAAACCCTATTCTGGAAAATTCCCTAATTGATACAGGTATCCCTCCCATAACAGAACAGAGAGATTTAAAAAAAAAACCTTTTTGTGTGAAACCGTGCTGCACGAGATAAACAAGCAATACAAGACAGAGAGATGTGTTCCGGAAGATTTTAGAAACAAGATATTTTTAACGGTTCTTACTGCAGTTTCGTTTAAAATTTAGCTATTTTGCAAAGTGATATGCCTTTTCTCCTTTTAATAAATGATTCAGAATTTGTGTTTTCATTTTCAAGGAAATAAATTTCTTTTTACAGAATTGTGCCATGTTTTAGACATAAATTGGGATTGAAATATAATTTCGCAATTATTACTTCTGAAAAGAGCGAAGCTAATTGTAACACATACTCAATAATATAAATTTTTTCTCCCAGGAATACAATAACGTAATTTATGCAGTCTACTAACTGAACACTTAGAGCATAAGATATGTGCCACGTGAATTATGGACTCGACTCAATTTCAAAAGAATTTCCATGTGAGAGACTTCGGGTATTGACAGAATTTATTTTATTTTTGTGTCTGCAAATTGGCAGGTTTCTAACCTGTACTATACACGAAAGCATAGTACGCAACTTAGTTTTGTAAATGTTTACAATAAAAGTTCTGTTATCGAAATATTCACATACATAAAGTGTTATGAGGTATTTTCTCCCTCCTTTCGGCATGCATTCGGGTGTAACGGTAGCACACTCGGCGCACATTCGAGAAGTCCACGGTTCGAGTCCCTTGAAGGGCATTACACATTTTTAACCTCTTCTGCTTCAAAGTAACCTAATGATACTATAAGGCATTTTCTCCCTCCTCTCTGCATTCGTGGTCTAACGGTAGCACACTCGAAGCGTATTCGAGTGTTCTAGGTTCGAGACCCGGTGAGGGTATTGCACATTTCCTATGTCTCCAGCTTCAAAAATACGTAATATCTCTACACAGGGGCTCGAATGAACTGTGTTGCCGTGTTGTACGAAGGTTTCCGCAATATTCTTACCGTGTAGCAGAGAAACGTATTGAAAAAAAAACATGTGCTTGCATATGTGTTTAGTTTGTAAATTCCAGTCTTAATTCAACCCTAAAATCAGGAGCGGGCACGTAAAATACATTAGGGGGCGATCCGTGTTTGCATAAGTTGATTACAGTCAAACATTTTGTCAAGAAAAATTTAATTATAGAGTTACAGTACTATTATAAAATAAATACCTATTCCGCAATCTATATTTGGATATTGTGAATACTCTAAAAGTCAATTATATTTTACTTTCGAACCATTTAATTTGTATTTGTCTGAACCATTGAAAACCCCATCAGAAAATTCTCAACATTGCCGTTTCCGCCAAGTGGACCTTCATTAAAAAACACCTGGAACAATAGATTGTAAATTTATTCTTCAACATGTTTCTGAGAGTGTTAAGAAGTACAACGAACATTTCCTCGGACATGTTACACTCTTAAAGTGCCGTGCCTTAGTTGTTATGGGCCAGAGCCGGAGTTTCTTTTGTTTCGGAGCTGTAATTAAAGAAGCCCTCAGGACGTAAACAACACGGATTGTAATAAGAAGAGAAAGGGCAATTACCACAAGCCGAGCCTGGGAATCTATTTAAGGGAAAGGATGAAACATTTCTGAAAACATCAGAAACTTGTTTATATTTTCTTTTTCGGAACAAAGCATGATGAGTGTCTAGAGAATGACAGTGGATTTTTTTTTATATGTGTATATCTGTATTGTCTTACATTTTGAGTTAGATGAAAATATTTTCTTCCAGTAATGCATATTCTCACCCAAATATAATACAGTTATTTTTTTTATAAAACACTGGTTCTAAAACCTTTTTCGCCACATTCGTCCCTTTCGCCATTGCTTGACGATCAGTCTCAAGCATGTTTTCTTCCCAAACTAGAAAAATACATATACATTTATTTAAAGTTAGATTAATTTTTAAAGTATTTCATAAATTAAATAAACGAAGTATAAAAAATGCTGATAAATACCAAAATTTAAGTAAAGATAGTTTTTTACACCCGAAAACAAAAAATACATATTTACCAGGTTAATAAAAGGCTTAGTGTGTTCCTTTCGGAAACTATGAAATTCCCCCTAGTTGTAAACCACTATATTATAATATAATATATAAGAATAGAACATTCGAATCCTCAAATATCACAATCTTAAAAAAATTCCAGTTCTCGTGTCTTTTTGGATAAAAAGGGGGGGGGGAATCAGAATCCCGATTTAACGTTCTTCAAATATTTTAACTTATGTTTAAAAAACTTGGAAAAGATTATATGATTTCGAAAACTACTCGAGCCTCAGAAGAGGCCTAGTGCTTAAGATCCCTGAATACTAGTATTTCGACTCGGGTTCGAGTGCAGGCCTGGTTGTTTTACTTGCCTTTCCTTATATGTAACTTGAATACGAATCGGTTTCCCATACAATCCTCCATGAAGCAATCCCTTCATCCCTCCCATTGGGTAGATAGACCTCGGGGGCTATGTCACATTCAAATAATCTAACTTAACCTAACATAGAGACCTACTCTTTTAAATAGTGAATTCTTTATTTCTTGAGGACTAATGAATGAACGAATTCCAATAAAGAATGAACCTATTTCATCGAAACCAATAATACTATTTTCTATTTTCGAAATAGGATTTCGGAATTGGTTCATTCGTTTCAAATAATTTTATATATACCCTGTTTTCAATAATGCTGTGTAGTGATTTTACGAAAGAGTCCTTAACACACGGGACAAGCCCTACTTTAAAGAAACGTTTTTGAAATTTTGTCAGGGTAATCCTTAAAATGTTTGACTGAGATTTGAAAATTTGCAATCAATGATAAGATGAATACACATCCATGATGTATATCATTTATTGCTGCATTAAAAGACATTAAGTTAAAAGATTTTTAAATATACATCTTTTCAGTTCGAAAACTGCGCTATGACTTGCTGTTTTACAAACGTTTTTGATACTTAGTGTTAAGAATTTAAGAATATTATATAAAGTTTTTATTTACCGTTAAAGTTCTAAAGCCATTGACGTTCATATTTACCACCTAATCTGCTCATTACCTTGTAGATGCATTAGGTTTGTCGAAACAGAAAACATGAGAAATATGCAATGCCTTCACAGGGATTCGAACTCTGGACCTTCTGATGTGTTAGATGGGCGTGCATTCCGATCGTATCATGAAGGCACGCAGTAAAGAAGAAGATAACGACTTATAACCGAATTTATTTCGTTAGATTGTAGATTCTTCTATAATATAAAGGTTTCTCACTCTTTATTCAGACAATGTGCCCATTAATTAATTCTGAATCGTTAAAGTGCAAGAGATTTTTCTCCCCTTAGTTTTTTATCCTTCCCCACATAGTAAAACAATCATTTGACATAAGTTCAGGATTTCAGAAAATGTCACTGCAAACCCAAATACGCCTCAAATTTGTAAAAGTCTATTGCTACATAGTTTGACTCGTTACTAATCATTAGAATAAGTATATTTTATATATGTATTTACATAAGTATTATAAGCAAGCATATGTTTACCATATGTTTTGTAAATTCATATCCTTAGTTGCGAAAACACTTTTAAAACGTTTAATTGATTCTTTGCTAATTGACTGATTCTGTCAACTGTACTGTTGATTGATTTATTTTATCAATTTGATTATTTATATATGGAAAACTAAATAAATAATATTATGTTTCAACAATTATCAGATCTTTCCCTTACAATTTGTAGCTAATTAGAGCCTTAGATTTTTTTTGTTTTCTCTAGGCAAAACCATGGAATTGGAAATTATTAATGAAGATTTGAGAAGCTATTAGAAATACCAGATAAATTAACTCAGGAAGAAGTACAACAGGAGCAGCAACAAAAGACTATTTTGGAAGACATGTCTTCAGAAGAAGGGGAAATAAAGTAATTATCTTAGTTGTCTGATGCGGGAAATGTGCTTAAAGTGGAGTAAGATTGATAATTTTATCCTGATAAAACAGTAGGAAGCTACAGCATAAACATTTGGAATGATAATACTATGTCTCACTTCAGAACGCAGGCAACAAGTCACAGTCGACAAATTTTGAGCGAAACAGAGGCTCAATGAGTCTCAAGAAGAGCAACACTTAAAGACAAAGAAAAGATTATAAACATGCTTCCTAAAAGCTTGATGGTTTTATTGTAAGGACCAAAGAGTTGCAGTCCATCATTTTACTCTCATACGTTCAAATCTCTAGGCATACTAAAATTAAATTTAGTCTTCGGTTATTTTATCTGCTTAATATTGTGATTATCTTTTTTTTATTTTATACTTAATGGTCATCATCGATTCTGCGTTATGAACATATACAAAAATACTGTTATAAAGTTTAAAAGTCTGTAGCTCGGGAACGAATTAATCCATTCTACATTAATTTCTATAGAGAAAATTATTTCAGTTTATGAAAATCTGAGTTGAAGAACGGCTTTCAGGAACGAAATTAATTCGTGAACCGAGGTTTTATTGTACGTAAAGTCAGTGGTCTCACGCTGGCGGTCCGCGGATCGCATGCAGTATTCCACAAGGATTTTTGTGTGGTCTGCAAATACATTTTATTTATATATTTGTTGCAAAGACTTTAAGATATTAGTTATTTGAAATGAGTTACATTATTTTTATTACCGTTAAAAAACGAACATGAATAATACAGCACTAGAAATCTATAAATGGTGCTAATTAATTTAAAATGCGATACAGATATTATTCAAAGATTTGAAGATGCGGATTTGGTTAACTTTTATTCGTACCTGTTCAAAAATAAATACACTCAGTTACGAATTTTTGCACTAAGAATTGTCGCTTTGTTTGGGAACACATTTACATGTGAACAACTTTTTTTCACAGTTGAAAATTAAAAAGAAAATAATTCTTTGACCGATGAGCATCTACAGTCCATGATTAAAATAATTTCTAGTAATTTTTCACCAAATCTACAAAATTTCTCAGAATCGAAATGTCTTCAAGTGTCAGGCTGGAGTAAGAAATAAAGTATTTTATAATTATTTGCATGCAAAAGTATGTATTTTAATTAATGAATTGTAATAATTACTGAAGAAAAATAATTATAATTATCAAAGAAAATTTTAATAAATAAATTAATAATTATAAAAGAAAATTTTAATAAATTAAAGAAAGATACTAGTTTTATTACTCATTCTAAGATTTTGTCCCACTTTGTAAATTTTCTCTGAAAACTTGCACAGTTTTCCTAATTTATTTACTTTTAGTTTAAATTAATTTAAATTATTTAATGATTAATTAAAGGAAATGTCATTATAAGAATTCAACATTTAGCCGTCAATGTATTTGAATCGCAAAGTGCAACCTACAAAACTATCTTATAGGTACCAAACATTAGATTTCAGATACAAAGTGGATATAAATTTATTTTTTTTTCCTTTTCGATATTTGTATTATTGTTTGTGTATGTTTCGATAAATAATTAGTGAGAGAAATTTGAAATTTATTTAAAATATTTTTTAATTAGTTAATAAAAATTTTCATTTCGTTAAAACAAAAATATCTGTCCTGTCAGCTGTTTTCAGATCTTGTACTAGGCCCGCATGCAATGTATTCGACTCTACTGCTCTACGTAATTAGTTTATGACTTTAGAAGGTTCTATTGTAAGTGGAAGCTAAAGTTCTACAGAACCTACCAGACTAACAGCGAGTTTCGCTACGTCTCAAACAACCTACAAATCCTGAAGAAGGTTAAAATAACCTTTTTTTTTTTTAGTCTTAAGCTGTGGAGAAAAAGCACAGTTTGTGCTACAACGAACTCCGCTACTTGCGGATATTTAAAAGTAACATAAGCCAACGTTGCATTTTCAATGTATGTAACGTAGTCGGAAACTGCACATAAAATAACTAATTAAGCTAGCTTAGAATTTCACCGGCGCGTGATTTAAAACATTGGCCAGTAAAAACGCTAAAGCCGGTATGCAACTTTAAACAGAGCCGGTGAGAGTAAATAACAGCAAGGCGCGGTTGCCAGAAGTTCTAATTTAAGCATTTAAAACGCTCAACTTAAATACATACAATTAATTTGGATGCTAGTGAAGAATGCAGAAAGAAGAAATTATAGTAAAGGCTTAAATCGTACTAATTTGTTGCTTAAAATAAAATACCTTTCACTTTCGTTTCTAAATTTCTGTACGATCTGTATGTAATTTTTGTGCAATTTATGACAAATATGTGATCAGTTTCGCAGGACACATCCTACGCTTTGTTTTCTGTCTACTCGGTTACTTAACTATCACGACTTTGGATAGTGCACCACCAATTAAAAAAGAAAAGTCCATTTTTGCCTTCTGACCGAAACTCCCTTTCGATTACCGTAATCTTTAGGCAAAGCACGGGAGAGAAAATTCTTTCATCCACTTCATCAACTTAGTAACAGCTACGCGTATAAAAAAAATCCAGAAGTGTGTGTGTATGTATGTGTGTAGTAGGGAAGGAATGGTACCTTCATTACTTTGCACATCTTCTTTCGTATTGGATGGAGATAACAGTTATTATGCCTTTTTCGCAAGGTCTAATGCCTTTGCTATAATATCCGTCAGCATTACCATTAAAGGGGGGATAACAGCGGGAATAGAGATATTTAATTCGAATACCCGCTTCGGATTGCAACTATCAAGGGCCATGTAATGGATGCTAAATTGAGCGAAACAGATAGCAAAGGGCCGATACCGGAAAGAGAATTGGGTGGGATCAGTTCAGGCACCTGCCCCAGTCAGGGCTAATGTTATTATTTTTTTAAATGAAAGGGACGCAGGATTGCTAATATTCCATTAAATATGGGGTACTCATCTTAAGAATGGGAACGAAAAACTGAGTGAAAAACCTAAAATGCTTCAAATTATTTATAATTTCTATTAAAGGACGTTTGTATGTTGTAAATTGCCTATTAGATATCTCTTGCTCGTTAAAAGAAGGTAATAAAGATTGTAATGACGATTAAATCTCACACATACTGACTATAAAATTTTAGCTGGAAATAGTGTAATTAATAAAAGCAGAGAGTAAAATAGCTCAAAATAGTTACCGATATGGTTTCTGTTTTCATTCATACATTCAAACCCAGTTATAGCAAACACCGTTTATAAAGACCCCCCCCACCGATTTAACAAACGAATTTTTTGCTCGTTTGTAGTTTTTTATACGGCTTTCGCGAGCCTCCAAATGTAAAACATTCGGATATAACGATCTTTGTATTTATCATCAATTGAAATTTGCTTGTATTTTTCAAAATTTATCCATAACTCCTGCAGTTTTTAATTTAAAAATTATTAACTCTTAAATTCACCCATGTTTAGACTATAAGGACGAAGAAAAATGCTTTTACATTGCCATTATTTTATCCCGACCCCCACTTTTCTGTGTTATAAACAAAGGCTATCCGAGGCAAGAGCAGCACCCGATTCTTAGAAACTATACATTGTGTTTAAAAACTATTAAAAAAAACAATTCTCGGATTCAGCTGCGCAAAATAGTTATCATAAAAAAGTAAAAGTATATAATGATTTTAATGAGTCCAGCTAATGCAATTTCATAAAAGTATTGCGTATTTCTAATTAGACCTCCCATAATTTTAATACATCTTTATTGATATCAATCATACTAAAAAAATATTCTTAAACACTGTGTTTTTTGCTTTTAAATTGCTTAGTTTATTACTCAGTAAACTTTCAGATTAAATTTGAAAGTGTCTTAGGCTTTGCCGATTGGCAATGCGTTCACATGTGGAAGATAAGTAAAAAGCGTAAAGCCTCAATACATTGCTTTCGTAAAGCCGAATTCGTTAGTTAAAATTAAAAGTTAAAAATCTTACATTTTCCGAATGGCAACACTCTTGTGAGTTAGAGATAAAAATATTTTATTTCAAAGAGATTTGGCACTGCTTGCTTTCAAATCGTTTAGTTTGTTAATCAAAAATTCATTAAAGTTTTACAAAATATGAAAGAAGTAATAAAACAAATTCAAAATTCGACCTTCCAGGTGTACATGTTTGGATGGAAGACTACGTTATTCGAAATCTGATTGCTCTAAGTGTCGTTTTTTCACTATCCGAGTAAAATGCACACATGTATGCAGATTCTTCATTGTTTAATTTTTTAAAAAAGAATACAGGGAGTAGTATTTGGTGGCAACAATTTGAAAAGTTATATTGTTTATAAGGTACTAGCGCAAATCAGATTTCGAGACTAATCGCCATTTTTGGGATAAAAAATACTGTATTGTTGGGTGCCTACAGGTTCGTAATATAGATTGAATGCACAAGTCCGATAACAAGTTCGTAAAATGTATTCTTATCACAAGAAATATAACAAAACGCTGGATTTTCCCTCAAAGATATTCGTAAAATATCACACAATATAATCTATAGCTATATTTTAAACTGCTAAAACGTTAAACAGAACGCAAGCCAACCCGCAGAGAAAGCTAATCCGATCCAAATATTACAGCAGCTAAGTAAACAACAGCATCCCACTTAAACAATTGGGCTGGGATGCTTCTCTCCGGCTTTTATAGATTTTAAATCGGATGCGCGAGACAGTTCTAACAATTTCTGGAAAGCAAAAAAGACTAGAATTACGATTCCAACTAACATGCAAGTCAATTATATTTATTCAAATTAAATATCAATTACAGAGATAAACTTTTATTCAATGCTAAATGCACGTGCTCTTGTATTTGTTTACTTTTCCGACGTACCTTTTTTTATAATTTGTCACGTGCTGCATTGCACGGGGAAATAAAATAATTTTAATTATAATTCTACTAAAATTTTATAACTGAATACGAATTTCGTAACACTGCCCCCTTTCCAAGGACTGCACGTCCCGGGCAGTACAGTCCCTGGACAGGAAGTCAAACTTACAACTAAGGAATAAATGCAATAACAAGCATTACATTACACTAACATACAACATAAACAATAATTGCAATTAGTAAATTAAAACAAACCAAATTCTATCAAATACTAAATACAAATCAAATCAAATACAAATTTAGAAACAAAAAGACCATCGTCTTATACTATTTACATTATATACACTACATACTATGGTCATACTAAGGAGCTAACCTGTCGTAATGAAAGACTTTAAGCTTAGAGTTCGATGACTTACGGATCCAAACCACGACATCGTTCAGCCTGTTCAGGACTGTATATGGATCATCCCAAGGTGATTGTAGCTTAGGACCGAGTCTTTTCTATCGAGCTGGATTGCACAACTACACCGTGTCTCTTTCGTTGAATCGATGTAGAGTACCTCTCGGGTAGTAATGGGTCTTCATCTTCTTCGTCGTCAAAGTGACTCGCTCTGGCGCAAATTTGTGCATCACTTCAAACCGTAACTGGAGATCTTGGATGTACTACTCAGGCGATGAAGGCACTTCCGGAGGCCAAGCAATAAGGAGTTCACAAAGCAGACGAAGGTCACAACCGATGAGCATCTGAGATGGAGAATAGTTGGTAGTCTCGTGATTCCCTTCGACCCTAGTATTATTTCGGCAGCTTTCTGAGCAGGGTCTTTCAGACAAGGCGTCGGTGTTTCCAGGTGAAGATCCCTTCTGATGATGGATAGTTGTGTCCTCCGATGCTGAAAGTAATTTGTTGTTTTTGAAGTCCAAGGAAAAATTGTATTTTCTTAAAAAGTCCAATTCCAGTATGCAAGGATGTGCAATATCTGTCACATATGCCGTGTGATAGTAGGCGGCGCTTCCAAACGTGATGTTCACGTTTAACTTCCCATCTATATCGATTTTATCACTTCGTCTGGAGGGTAACACGAGATGGCGTCCGAATGAGTTTATCTTTAAATTGTTGAGCTAAATCTTTGCGAATGATGATAACTTTAGTTCATGTGCCAATGATTATATTGCAAAGAACTCCATTAATATGCCCATTGATGAATAGCCTATTACTGTTGCCACTCACTGCAAAAATCTTGAGTGCTTTAAAATGGGTCTTCTCATGATCGTACAAATTCCTCTCTGCGATATGGCCATTAATTTGTTTCCTGCGTCGTTGCTGGGAAATGGTCTTATTTTCCATGCCCTTGGATATTCTGGAGTTCCTTCGTACGTGGCCTACAGCTCCGCAGTCCCAGCACTTTGGTTTTTTATCACTCCTTTTCCGCCTCATGGCATTTAATTGTTTAAATCGGATGCCTTATTTTATGTGTTCCGGGGTGTTCTGCATTTCCTTCGTAAGAGGCCTTCAGCATCGTAGTTCCAGCATTTTAGGGTCGGTTTGTTTTCACTCCTACTCCGCATCAAAGCATTGATTTATCTGGATAAATCATCTAAATGATCCACCACTTGATCCACTGCCTCGTGGACTTGCACAGATCTGACTGGGTGGCGATCTTTGCGAGTTTCTGGCTGGGTTGTCTCGAATTTCACAGCGTACACTAGAGCACTTTGTCCTTGACATCCACCATTCTTAGAGCTTTCTGTATCCCGAATGCCAACGAGGAAGTACTGCAGGGATAGGATTTCCTTTGTTTCCCTCAGGCACTCCGAAAAGGCGAGATGATACAGCCTTTGAACATCCGTGGCAAGTTCCTGGCGAGTCTGCCTGGGCTTTTGTTGACGGGATTTTGATTGAAGCCTGCTGTAGTTTTTTAAACACTTTTTCCTAAAGCGCAGCTCCGACGCACCGGACAGAACTTAGAAATCTAGCATTTTGCTTTCGGGAAGAGTCTGCAGGATATACGCTGCATCTGTTCTCAGAGAAGCTGCGCGATGACAGGCCTTAGCTTGGGAATCCCATCCATTCCCTTTCACCACTATAGAAAATTTTATCTTATACACTTTCCATCATACGTCGATAACTTCAGAGAGGGACGCGCAGGCATGGGTAAAAAATTAAATCACTATTGCTCCTTGCCGTCGCTGCGAATTTCTTCAAGGTATAAGGTATATCTCCCACATTCTTAGCGTGCCTTCGTGGTGTAATGGTCAGCACACTGAGCCGGTATTTCAGAGGTCCGTGGTTCGATTCCCGGCGAAGGCGTTGCTTTTTTCAAGTCTCCTGCTTGTAATTAACCTAATGTCTCTACACTGGCGCCCGAACTAAAAGGGTTGTGGATGATGACTCTCCACACCCAGGATTTGGCGACTAGGTCCCCTAAAACCCTAGTCGCCCTTTAAAAAGGGGAGTATATAAGGTATATCTCCCACATTCTTAGCGTGCCTTCGTGGTGTAATGGTCAGCACACTGAGCCGGTATTTCAGAGGTCCGTGGTTCGATTCCCGGCGAAGGCGTTGCTTTTTTCAAGTCTCCTGCTTGTAATTAACCTAATGTCTCTACAAAGGTATCACATCCTTTGGCGACCTCAGTAACCCTGTCTTCAATTTGTTGTTCGATTGAAACTCTTTCCTCTGTTTGTTCTTTCATTGAAGAAACTCTTTCTTTAGTGCGTCCAACTATGTTTTCCACAGCCTCTATTCTGCCTTCCATAGCCTCAAATTTGTGTTGTATTATGCAGATAATTTAATTTTTGATTTCCTCCTGACCTACTTCAAACTTTTCTTGAACTGTCCTCATCTCTTCTTTAATGGATTCTTGGCCAGATTTTATATCCTCTTTAACGGAATCTTGGCCAGTTTTCATCTCTTCTTTAACGGAATCTTTCACCTTTTTAAATGCAGCAAAGCCTGCCATGAGCTGTCTTAACTGCTCATCCATCTCTCGTATTATTGGCATTCAACTCCACTCCTGACACCAAAAATTGTTGCGCACGTACGGGTTCGTAATAGACTAAAAACTCAATTCGGATAAAAAGTTAATAAAATTTATTCTTAACACAAGAAATATAACAAAACGCTGGATTTTTCCTCAACGATATTCGTACAATATCACATTATTACCCAATATAATCAGTATATTTTAAACTACTAAAACGTTAAATAGAAAGCAATGCAACGCGCAGATAAAGATAATCTCATCCCAAAATTACAGCAGCTAAGTAAACAACAGCATCTCACTTAAACAATTGAGCTGAGATGTTTCTCTCCGGCTTTTATAGATTTTAAATCGGCCGCGTGAGACAGTTCTAGCAATGTATGGAAAGCAAAAATTAGTAGAATTACGGTTACAGCTAACATAGTAGTCAATTGCATTTATTCAAATTAAATATCAATTTCAGAGACAAACTTTCATTCAATGTTAAATGCACGTGCTCTTCTATTTTTTTTTTTTACTTTTGCAGCATAGCTTAAAATTTGTCACGTGCTATATTGCACATGGAAATAAAATAATAATAATTATTATTATACTAAAAATGTTTAACTAAATACGAAATTCGTAACAATATTATTGTATTAATGAGTCCAGTAATGGAATTTGATGGGTGCCTCTAGTAAATAATTCTAATAGAAATGAAGAACTGAGTTTATTGCTTTTAAATAAAGGTTAAATTTAAGGGAAAAGATTAAACATTTTATGCATTGTCGAATGGCATACCGGCACGGCGAAGATAAAAACATTTTATTTCGGTCAGTGTGAAAATATCTCTGTCAAATCGCTGAATATGTTGATTAAATTTGAAAGCCACCTATCTTACGTTTTGCTGAGAGATAACGCATTACTTTTAAATTCCCAGTTTGTTAATCAAAGTTTCATTAGGTTCGCATAAAATGCGAAATAAATAAAAAGCAAATTCAAAATTCAAAATTCGGGCTTCAAGGTGCACATTTTCGGGTAGTGGATTACGTGTGTTGAGAATTCCGTGCGCCCAGGTACCGTCATTTTTCCACAGCGCGAGAAGCATTCATAAATACAGATTTTTCATTACTGAATAATTAAGATTATTGAAAGATTTTGCTTCCGAATTGTGAGGCAGAAGCCTCAAGATTCAAAACTGCAATTTATTTAATACATTAAACCTTGCCGAAAGTAGGGGTTACGTCTTTAATCCATTACGCGTATACGGGAAAATCGCGTTCCGCAAAATTTACTTTCAATGGGGGAAAAATTGTGCTAGCTATAATTTAAATTAATAAAATATGCATAATATAAACACACATGTACATGTGGGTTTAAATTATAATATATCTGTATTTAATTTATTAAATATAAATATATTATAATTGTAAAATGTTGTCATTAAAGGCAAAATAGTTGTAATTTGAATGTTATAATTAAAAGGCCAGAAATGTAACATTGTTTTAATTAAAAGGTAAAAAACGAAAGAAATGTTAATTAAAAACAATTTTTATTACAGCTCTCATGATACAATTATTTAAAAAAAATAGTTGGTGATATTTTCTTGGGGCAATGACTGACGCAACTCTGTATTCGCGGTAAGAACAGTAGAGTTTTTCAATATCTGTCATAAAGTGTCTTTTATATTTCTTCATTTGAGTCTTCATTTATCCATTGCAAAATCAGGCAATTCTTGAGCCTTCTTAACAATTTGTTTAACTTCTTATAAGTTAAAGACTCTTAAGCTTCTTCTTCGTTATCCATGCTTTCACTGCCTGCTGGTGTGAAAGCATTGATAATGCTTCATGCTTTTAAATTTCTATATTAATTCTTTAACTCCTTCTTCTTTCTTATCTAAAAATTCCTCCCTGCAGTTGCTTTTGCAATTTATACTATTTCTTTGGCTTCATTTGAATCCTTTAAATTTGTGGCACGTGGATTCCCTCCGTAGCTCATGCTAGCAGCTATTCAGTGTTGATGAAAGAATCTTGAACCGCATATGAGTGAAATTAAAGCGTTGGACAAATTAAATGGAAACTATTAAGATATCGCATATATGCAATTTCACGTTCAGGAAATTTGCGCTCGAAAAAGGATAACTGTATTTCATATACTAAATTATATTTTTACCTATTTAATAAATGCATATATATTCTTAATGCATAATACTTAAATTAGTTTTTTATGAAATGTTAATTTAAAATTTCGCTTTAAATTAAAATTTTTAATATCAGGTAAAATTCCCCTCCCCTTCCTTTTTCCTTTTTCATATGTAAAGAATTCAGGATCCTCGCGATATGGAATATTTGAGTTCATTTTAAAATTTAAATTCGGAATCGTCAAATTTTAACATTCTCCCGATTTTTAGTCTTTACGGCATGCAAAAATAATATATAAGAATCTCATGATACGGTTACAGGAAAGTAAAAAGTGGCACTGATATTTTTTTAAATTAGTTTCCCGAAAAGCATTCAGCAGGGGAAAAAACTTGTTTTCAGAATATATACTTGAGTAGAGGAATACTAAGAATTTTTGCTGCATTCAAAAGAAGAATATTTTAAATTAAGTGAATCCCTTCAGAATTTTCGAAGAACATTTTTCGTATAAAATATATCACGAAATACTGAATTATATGCATATCGTTTCAAAGAAACTTGAAGGAAATCCTATAAAATATCGGTATAATAAAAAGTTTACTTTTTCCAAGAGCTATATTGAGAATTATTTCCTGGGTAATCGAAAACAGTTTTGTTGCAATATATTTAATTTAATTTAAAACTAACAGACTTTTTCAATAAAATTATTTTCCTTTCCTTAAAAGTATCAGCATATACTACTATAAAATTAGTTTTTGAGTGCACAGGTAAATAATCGCATTAGCCATCAGAATTTGAAATCTTTTTGGAAAGAAAAATACCTGAAGCTAAAAAAATGAAATCAAAATAGGATTTTGTTTAAGTGAGAAATGACAGTTTAAAAGAACGAGAAGAATTCATTTTTCATCAGTTCTACTGAACTGAAACTCAAAGTTTTCATTAATTTAAAAGAATCTTAGCTCATTCCCAGAATAAACCTCCATTTAAAAACAAACTGAGACTTATACTTTATAAGCATAATTTTATAACTCATATAATTTAAGTGCTCTTCAGGTATAAAAATTGAATATCTATGCTATTAAATAAAAGAATCTGTGTGTGCATGAATGTACAAATGGTTGCTCCTCACACTGTGAAAAAACGAAGGCACCTAGAGCCACCGAATTTTAACTACACATAGTTCTTGAGCCGAGAATGGGTACTTCCAAGCATGGATTTTGAATTTCGAATTTGATTTTTCTTTCATTTCATATTGCGTACAAACTTAATAAATCTTTGATTAACAAAATCAAGATATTTAATAGCAAGCTGTGGCAGCAATTTTCGGAATAAAACATTTTTACCATGCCTGTTGGAATAGGTGAAGTAAGCATGACGTCACAAAATTGAAGAGAAGGAAATGTTACCAAAGTGACGTCAGTCTTATCATTGCCGCCATACAGCGTATGAGTAAGGCTACGGAACATATTGCTAAATAAAAGTGTACTGAATTTGAAAGCAAATTTCAACATTCGCAGGCTCAGAAAAGTGTCTTTAGGCATTATTTGCATAAAATACGATTGAAACTTCTATTGATCTTCAAGGTTTTATCATGTAATAAATTTACGTTATAGTTACCATTTACACATTTGCTTTTAACTAGAATTTTTTTTTTAAATTTGAAAGAGTTATTTGCATTCCTTTTGATTTTTCTTTATACTAAGTGGAAAATATTTTATGTTAAATATTAAAAGTAAAACGGGAGACTTATAAACGTTGAATATTGAATAGCTAAAAGCGAAAAAAAAGGCCGATTAGAATGTAAACAAAGTCCGTTTATGGCAGTGGTAGTTGTTGTTGTTGCTGTTTGTTTACTTAATGCTGTATTGATTGTAGCGATTTCGCTGTGAGATAGAACTATTTTATCTGTTTAGAACTGAGTTTTTCCTAATCGTTTGAGATATTGTGATATTGTGCGAAGATCTGTGAAGAAATATTTCATTTTAATTTATTTCTTGTGGAAAGAATAAATTTTTGTTAACTTTTTACGACTTGTGCATTCAATATATAACGAACCCGTACGCACGCAACAATATTACAGTCCATTTACTGAAGCTAAGTTTCATTAAAGAAGTTTGAGCTATCTTCGGGAAGAACAGTGGCCATAATAAGTAGTGACGTCATACTGTGATGTTTCATGACTTTATTTTCCTTTCACGGGACATACGTAGAAGGCTTGCTCCATGGCTATTCTAACTTCCACAGTTATTATCTGTAGTACGCCAAATTTCTGGCATTCGGCAAAATATAAGACATTTATCTTTCAGTTTTAATCATAAATATAGTGAAACTAATAGATGGAACAGGCTAATCTCTCCAAGCATATATTTTTAATTTCAAAAAATGTCTGTGGCATCATCCATGAGAGTGGCAAGAAGTACTCTGATATGCTTTGAATCTGCAATTTGTATTGCTTGCAAGAATAAGTATTTTGAATTATTGCACATGAAACAGTGAAATCTGGCTTTACTTTCTGTATCTGTTTGTTTCCTTCATGTTGAAATCCTTCGTTGCTTACAATTATATTCATTTTTTAAAAAAGAAAACGGTAAAGAAAACTGTAAAAGAAGTAATTATCATAAGCAAAAGTTTCATTAGTGATAATAAAATAATTTATGAAAATTATTAATCTATATTTTACACCATTTCTCTTCATTCTAAGTCAAATAGTAAATGTCGTAAATATACTGGATATATTAAAATTTCAAATGCATGTGCACATGCAAAATTATTAAATTCATATAGATAGATGCTTTGTGATTATCTGCTTTACGGTTCTAACATCCGGTGGAATTGCTCTGTTTTTGATGTATTTTCGAGTACATGCCCTGTATATTAAGTTAGAAAGTTAACAAGCAGACTTTCTATATGACCTCCATGGTATACACGGGACAACAAACCCCATGCGCGTACTGTACACTGTCTTAGTGCATGTGGATTTGCAGGCTTTGTATTTAACTAAACAGTTACTACAGCTGTAAAAATATAAATACACGGCATATTTTTTAAAACATTTTTCGAGTAAAATTTCTTTTCTCTTGAGAAATGCTATTTTTTATTATTTATGAACAGAATAAAAATTATAAGACGTAAATATAACCTAATAAATATTTCTCGCCAATTCATAAAGTGCTGGTGTGCTGAAAACATTTCGTGGGAGAACGACGAATAATCAGAAAGAGTATGAGGTATTTCTCCCGCCTTCTTAGCAGGCCTTCGCGGTTTAATGGTCAGCACAGTCGGCGCGTATTTGAGAGGTCCGAAGTTCGAGTCCCGGCGAGGGCATTGCTCATTTTTCATGTCTCCTGCTTCGAAATAATCTAATGTCTTTACAGTGGTGCCTGAACAAAAAGCGTTAGTGGATGATGATTCTCCACCACCAGGATTTCGCGACTGTGGCTCCTAAACCTCAGTCACCCTTTTAAAGGGGGAGTATATAAGGTATTTCTCCCTCCTTCTTAGCATGTTTTCGTGGTGTAATGGTCAGCACACTCAGTACTTTTCTAGGTGGCACGTAAACGTTTGCTCTATAGCGAACTACATAGAGTTTTTCAGCATAGTCGGATGCATCCACATACTTTAAAAATAAAACGTTTTATCCTGTTGAATACATTGACATTTTCCCTTTAAAAAATTAAACTACCTGGCAAAACTGCACTGGAGGTTTGCTTAATTAAATTTTATTAATAATAGAGTAGACAACATGTTGACATTTGAAACGAACGCGAAGTGCATTTTTGAATTATTTGAAGTTTACATATAAATAAAAGTGTTCTATAATGATTTTTGCGTCTTATATTACACTAATATTAACTTTCCAATTCATATTTCGCTTCGGCCTTCAGAATTTCATTTTACAGAAATAGTGCAAAGTGTAATTAATATATCTTTATATTAGCTATGTTTGCCTCAAATTTTATATTTTAAAAATTGGTTACTGCTTAATTTTTAACGGCAAGTTTAAAATCAGGTAACTTCTCGCATAAAGTTGCTTGCAAATCTCTCCTGTATACATACATACACATAAAAATATGACATTGTCGCATATTTTCTACACTTAGCCTTTATTTTAAATTACGAACTTTATTTTTTATATCTTTCTGTCTCCGAAAAATTCTATCTGTCATAATAAAATAAAGCATAGAATTCTTATAAGAGCAAGCAATACGTAACTAGCTTACAACAACAAGTGATACGTAACTAGGAACAGAAACACCAAAAAGACATGTGCATTTTATATAGTTTTTACATAACTTTAATATTAACTTTTAATTTGATATTTCTTTTTGGACAACCTAAACATAATATAACATATGTATGGATTTAAAGCAGTGTAATAATGCATTGATTTAAAGTAATTAATGTAAAGAAAAATTAGATGAGGATTTATAACAACCCTTAAAATTTTTTTCACCCTCTCCAAGCTTCCCAACTCTGGATATACATGTGTTTATAGGATGTCTAAGATGGTATTCCTTATTTTTTGAATTATTAAAATTTATTTGGTGAATTATGCTCTGATTAAATTTATTACTTTACTAATAGTAAACTTCCAGTACTCTAAGTACTAGAATTCATTCTAAGTATCAATCTTTAACGAAAGACATAAATTCCAATACTTAAGGTTTCGATCCAAATGATTTTGATTAAAATGATCTGTAAAATTTCAGCATTCTAAAATACCTTTCTTTAAATGAATTTGCAGGTTTACTTCTGCCCACTACAATAAGATACCTGGAATATTGTGAAACGTAGCAGAAAATGTTGCTTCTACTTCATCAAAGGTCAGACGTATTTTAGGTGCGCCTTCTTCTTGCTTCATCCGCAGGTGAAATTATATGAACGAATCAGAAGTGCGGAAAGTAAGGACCATCCATTGCGTCATATATGCCAATCATCTACCTAGGTAATTAATGAACTTCATTTGTAAAAACTGTATTCATGGTAATTCTCTTTTGAAAGTGATAAAGAGAAGTGAGCTGTTGCTTGTGTGATCACTCTCAAGTCGATGGACTAAAAAAATTGGCACAGAGGAAAAGCCAATTCACAGAGCATATATGATTCATTTTTAAAACGGCAGGGTTGTTACTTCCATTTTACAAGTGATCAAGTGTTGTCCGTTATTCTTTACGGGATCATCCCCAGGTCAATGTGTGGAAAACGTGGCACATATTAATGGTCAATTCAGAGAGCACATATGACTCATTTGCAAAACAAGAGGCAATTCATAGAGCGCACCCGATCTCTGTGATTATTTCACGAAAGGACATGCCAAAGAAAAGGTGTTGTGAAGAAAATCAGGCAAAATTTACGAAATGGAAACCTTCAATATGCTCAATAATATTTTGCAAAAAATTTGCTATCAGTTACAGCAAACATACCATTTGATTAAAGATATGTTCAAAAAATACTGAAGATCGTACAGAATTTAAAATTCTGAAGGAACAAAAATCTCAAGTATACGAATATTAGTTTTAACGCTATCGTTAATAAATAAAATTGTAATTGTTTAAAAATATGAAGTAACTTGTCAGCATCCTTTATATTTGTAGGGGGGTAAACTAAATACAGTAAAAAAGCTATAATCAATTAATATCTTGCAGCATACTCACAAGGAAAACAAATTTACTGGATCGTTAAACGAAATAAAAAGAAAGCTAAACAATAAAGGTTGATGAAATTCCTTTACAGCACTAATTATGTTTCGTCAAGTGTGGAGATAATTAAAGCGAAAATACAACGAAATGAAAGAAGAAGATTATCGACGAGTACTAACCAGTATTGCTAATTATCTGGGAGAAATAAAAGTTAATTATCTCCGTACATTATATTTTTCGGCATCTCAGTTCTTTAATAATGTTGTTAGGAAAACATCGATATTTACTTGCGCCAATTAATGAAAAAAAATCGTTATTACTAGCGAAAAATACGCAATTTTCTGTCGATTTCATGTCAATTCGGAGACAAGAAGTCAATGCTTGCCTGCAATTCTGGAAATAATTTCAAAAATAATTTTTTTACAGAAGCTATGACAATTTTTAGCAGAGACGTCTAATAATTTTTGATCCCTTGATTAACTATTAATTGATATAAAGTTCACTATGTAGATTATTAACTAAAACACTGCAAAAATGTTAATTTTAGAAAGTATATCACAAAGGATTTGTTGAGAAGAATTAAATCTCATTCATGTTACACACGTGACAAGCCACCAAATTCTATGTAGCTAGTCTGTCTAATCTGCTCATATTCATAGGATGGCAACGGCGCATAATCGGCATTGCACATGATAAACCCGGCGTGGAAATGACATCCGTATGAGATCGACATAAGGGGAATATTAGTTGTTGGCATACGATTGACAAGTTTTAATAATGATGCAATTTTGAAAAGACGGTAAATGCACATTTGACACCTATACAGAATTGTCATATACCTGTGAGTGACTGTGCGTAGGATCGAAACTAGCAAACTATCGAATTATATCATAGATTTGGCGTAAACATAAGACTGATATGAAATAGAAACCACATTGGTATACTTTCGAACATGATATAGGATCGACATAGGTATAGGCCAGACATGACACAAAATCAACTCTGCCATAGCGACGTACAAGATGTAGAATCAACAGGTCTTGTCAGATCATATAAAAGTATGTGGGGAACCAAAACAACGTCATAGACTACATTGGTAAGTACCAAGCACACTAACCAACTAGCTTCTTTAGAAACCCCCAACTGACACTTTATTTATACTTTTAAGTAGGCTAGAAGAAGTTTACAGAAAGGTTACAAAACGTTTGCAAGAAGGTTACAAGATGTTAACAAAAAGATTACGAAAGTTGTAAGAACGTTACAAAGGTTACAAGAAGTTTACATAAAGGTTACAAAACGTTTACAAGAAGGTTACAAGATGTTAACAAAAAGATTACGAAAGTTGTAAGAACGTTACAAAGGTTACAAGAAGTTTACATAAAGGTTACAAGAAGTCTGTCATGGAATCACTGAAGGCATATTATGAAAGTAGAGTTTAGGAATGACACAGGTTGAGTCTAGAGATGGACGATGCACTTCGGAACCGACTCAAAGAACCGATTCACTTTACTGAAGGAATGATTAGCGCTCCCGCGAAAACGGGACGGCAATTCATTAACACTTCACCGAGAACTGCTGTTGGGAAGCGTGCCAAAAAATTCGATTCCTCGTAATATAGAAGTATTAGCATTCTTTCCTTTATTACTTACCGGAAACGTCTCTGATTATATTTTATGTGTGTTTTGTATGTATACATGTGTGCTTTTGATATGCTTCTATTTCTTATAGAATTTGAAAAAAAAAACATTAATTAACCCTAAGGATGTCAGCGAAACTGATTCCCCCTGTTTGCAAATGGATGGAGTATTTTTTTTTCCATCTGGCAGTGTGAGGATATGTTTGAAGTACGTAGATTATAGGAACTAGTTCCTCGGATTCCCAGCTGCCAGTGCTCCGTCGCTAGTCTCAGGTCGGGTTCCTTCGGAGTCCTGATTATTCGCTGTTTCATCGCTCCTGATCTAGACGCGGATCTAGCTTCTGCGGATTCTTGATTATTTGCTCTTTTCGCTTCCTCGGAGCTGTTCCTTTGAGTTTCATTTCGATTCTTCGAATGCTGTGTCATAGTATTTGTTTAAATTATATTATATTAATGATTAATTTTATCGACGGACCAGCTTCACTGCTTCGTTTTTTAATTATTTTATTATATACAAATATTTACAGTGAAGCGGAATACAATTTAATTGTGACCTTCGTTTTACAATAATTGCTCACGTCCGGTAGGCTAGATTTCTTTTCTCCATCTGCCTCAATCGTAGGAGGCGATCCATTGGCGAGATTCGTTGGCGTAAAATGCGCCAACATCCCGCCCGGCCTTGCCATGTTCACATGCAAGAACTTGACATAAGTTTAATTATGAAATATTAATATTAAAGTTTCGGTTATTCATGTAAACAAATATAAAATATGTATAGAAAAATACAAAATAATAAACAAACATCGAAACTTGTAAATAAGAATACAAAATTATTGAGAAAAATAATTTTCAATATAATTAATAATAATTGAGTAACATATAAAAATACAAATATACAATTTATTTAGAATACCTTTACGTTGATTTTTAAATTTCACTAAATAAGGGTCACATAAATCAATACCTGTAATAGCAAATGGAGGTGAAACATTAACTCTTTCACTAGGCAAATTACCCATAATTTGCGAAG
>KK120546.1:179843-210043 GCA_000611955.2 Stegodyphus mimosarum | reverse complement strand
CCTATCTCTAGTTCAGTCCTGGTTGATGTAGATAGTCGATAATGAATTTAAATCGTTATAGGGATAGGACAGATACATGAAATTGACACTGGCATGCCATCGAACATAACTTAGAGTCAACAAAGGTATGAGAAAGACGTGATTCAGTATTGGCACTGACATGCCATCGAAATTTACATAGGGAGGACATAAGCGTAGGATAGGCACGACGTATAATTGAACTGGCATGCTATCCAGCAAGATATAGAGTCGGCAAGTTAAGGATAGACATATTGTAGAATCCCCAATGGCAAAAATTCGAACTTGGTATAGCGTAGCAAAGGCTTACTATTAGAAACAATAAGCAATTAAAAGAGAAAGAATTTGATTAAATTATTCTTATGGGATTTCATCCACACCGACTTAGGATCAACACCAATATAGAATTGACATCAAAAAAGGATCGAAATTAATTTTTTGAATTGATACATCAGTCTTTTTACCTGTAGAAAGACTATGAATTCTGTGCCGTATTTCATTCTAATCTGTTTCTTCATATAGCAAATAACAGAACGAATTGCATTAGATTTCAGTGTTCTAATCTACTCGCATAATAACATTTCATTGCATATTCAGGAATCCTACAGATCTAACATCTGATTGACATGAAACACTGTAACATCCCCGGTAGCTAAACACTTTGAATTTCAGGGATAAAAAGAATTTATATTTACAAAATATTGCTTTGTATTTTAGAGATAAATGATCTTTATCAATATTTTAGAGACTGGTCGCGAAGAGAGGTATTCGTGTCCCTATGCATGCTCATCTTTGCTTATTCCGTTCTCTTTCTTTACAAAATCTATACAACATCCATGGACATGCTTAAATTACCCTATGCATCACAACTAGGGCAGAGGGCTATATGACCCCTTCCATTTAAAATAGATTACTGAATCTGAACTCATTTATTCGGCAGCATATAAATTAGAGCCTATTGAGGGACATAAATAATAAAACATTAACATTTGTAATCACTTTAAGCAGATTGCAACAGTAGTATCTCGCCTTTTGACCGAACTGAATGCAATTTAAATCCGTTTTACGATTCGTTTTGGATAAAAGAGTTCTTTATTCAGTGATTACGTACGGACGTCATGTAAAAAACCGAACAAATGGATTCCAGAACGTTCAAAAGGAATATTTACATTCAAATATGATAGTCGAAACGTTTCGCCATTATAATGCTTCCTTTAATTTCTTAAAAGGAAGTAAAAAAATAAAAGAGGAATAGTTATAGTTAAAAGTGCAGATTTATTAAGTGTTTTTCCTTAACTCAGCGAAACAGGTCTCTTCTAAACTTAAGAGCACTCAGACAGGACTTTCTGGGGAAGACCAGACATAATGAGATACTTGTCAAGAAAATGCTTAATGCTATTAAGCATACTTCCGCTTGTGAGACTTACGCTGTAAAAATTTGCTCTGTTACTCTACTCAAATTTAGTAAGTTTCACAAAGCCAGGCTTCTTATTACAAGGATTATTAAGATTATAAGAGCACGAGATGTGAAAAATCAACGATGATTTTGCCATGATTCGAGTCACGGATATTCCAAGCTAACTGGTCATGTTATCATTCACACCACCAGAACACGCACGAAAGAATATTATAACTCCTTTAAAAGATGTTCGATTTTATCTCTGAATAAAGAGGCATTAATTAGGCCTTTTTCTAAGAAAACTCGTTTCCAAATACTTTTTATACGAAGTTGCGAACTTATATTGGTAATTTATGTATATCGTACAGATTCGTATTTATTGCCCTAGTTTCCTGAAACATTACATTTCACACAAAATTCCAATACTGATTAAAACATTAATTATATATTAATTCCATATAAAAATATTGTAATATGTTAATCGAAATTTATTTTCATAAAAATTATGCAAAATCTCCAAAATTTTATTTTTTGTAACTTAATTAATATTATTTTTACATCTTTGTACGAAGTAAAGGGAGCATTGTAATCGCGAAAAATTTCGGGTATCATATTTCAAAGGAAATATACGTTTTGACCATTTCCGAATGCAACTGGACAATTTTTTTGAGCGACGTATGTCCGCACAGAATAAAGGTCTCTTTTTTTTCCACAACAGATTGTAAAATGAATTTAAAATTAATTCATAAGGGATTTTTTTCGTGATGTCTGACCGTAAGTACAGATATACCTCGCATAACTGAAACACCCTGTGTATGTATGGTGTATATATATATATATATATATATATATATATATATATATCATATCCGCTATCTTACCCGAGCCTTTATTTTAGCAATTGTTAATCGTAGTCAGTACTTCCAATTACAGAGGTGTTTTAAATGACAAAAACAGTCATGTTTTGGCAATGACAAATATTTAAAAATTAATTTTCGACAAATAGTGAAATCTTTTAATCTCTGGCTTTTATACTTGGTCTTCCGGTCCTTATATTTGAGGAAACATTTTATTCGTTATGAAAAAATATAGTTGTAAGAAATTTTACTCATGCACAACAAAAAATTGACCGGGTATTTAATTTCAAAATATGAAATGTTTAATGTTATTTTCAAGTTGTTTTGAGAGATTGGTTAACTAAGTTAGAATAATTTAGGGAAATAAACTTAAATGAAGTGCAGAAAAAAATATGTAGACTTGACAAGGAAGTCATGTGATGTCTACATCAGATTTTTTTAAGTTTTTTGATTTGCTCTTGACTTGCACCCGATTTAATTTAAGGATTGAATTCAATATAGTTTTGGATATTAAAGATGGAAAGCATATTCATCGTTACGAGAGTTGTAATATATATGCGAATAGCGTAATATATATGTACAGATATTCTTTGACGAAAAATCTCCTTTCAGTGAATAATAATTCAAAATCCTCGTACCGACTCCCAGTCCTCTCTGCCTCATCACTTTAATGAACTACTATGGAACTAAAAACTTTTCTTTCAGCATATCCTAACAAATTTGAAAGCTAGAAATCTTGTCTTCTCAATTCTGGAAGAGTAAACAATAAATCTTCAGAGAACAGCGACAAAAATCTGTAGTATGGCCTAGCATAATACTTCTACTGCACAATAAGAGGGAGGGATGGAAATCTACAACGAGTTAGGTGTGAGTCTGAAGCCTGTTGTTTATTTCTTCCTCCCCCTTTTTTTTCTCGCTTCTCAAATAACAAAAGAGGGACGGATGCACTCTAGATCAAATTTCATAACATAATACCTACAGTATCCAGAAGTAAAAAGATTAAATAACAGGACAAAGAACAAGATGGTGAAGATGAAGAGAAAAAGTGAGAATCAGGTAAAATGTTAGAGAGAGGAATTGAGACGGTGAGAAGGAGTGGGTGGTCGGTGGATATGAAGAAGCATCCAATTCATCAGGAGGATTTTCTTTTGCTGTGAAACTTATTGGATCGATTTTTGGTCATATCGATCGTCCGGTAATCCTCTTTCGTACTCTCTTTAATACGGTGGACAACACCTGGGGAGAGGAACTTTGCTTTATTTGTGGTACCAGTTTTCAGTGGCAAGGGATTCGAGAGAGATATTAGATGAAGCTTCCCGCTTGAATTTTAGTTGTGTGCTTTCGTCCCCAGCTGCGAAACGGTGAGGGAAAAAAACAACTAAGAATAGAATAGAGGTGAGACTTTTCTAATACTGAGACCAGAAGATACAAAATAGTCAAGTGAACACTTTTTTTCTAACTATAAAAATACTATTATGTTTTGAAGTATTATGCTTGATATACAGTGCGTTCATTTTGAAACAAGTACGGAACAAAATCATTATGTGATTCTTGCATTTACGTTGTCTGACTTCACAGTTTAATTCTGCTCATTGCTACAGTTGTTTGGGGGGGGGGAGTAGATAGTATTAAAAAAGCTGTAACAAAGGACAGAACTGAACAATAAAAGTCAAATAGCGGAAATAAAAAAGTCAAATAATGATTTTGTTCAGCACCTGTTCTAAAATGAACACGTTGTGTTTGGGTTTTAAAATTGCGTACGTCGTCCTTGATAGGTCCTGTAATGATTAGGGCTGCTAATTGCAGTATCGTTGGGCCAGGATTCCAGTCCCGGATAAGGCTAGGATGTTTACAAGTGTATAGTGTTTTTGTGGAATATGGACGCTAAGAATACCCGATGACCCGAAAGTCCTATCGAGTGGTTTAGTGGTATGGAAAAAACGGCGCGAGCTTCTTGAGCCCGTCTCCCGGAGAATTCCCTATCAAAACTAAGTTAGTTTCTCATTTGAATTTAGGAAAGCACTCGAGGGCTATTTGCCAAAGGAGGAATGGATACTTTTGTGAAGGTCTTTTTATGCGAAACTTGCTTCGATTTGCTTTCTATTTACGTTTTTTGTTTCTGTTATGTACGAGAAAATGATGAAAATCAACTATGTTACCAACCCGGCTTCCTCATTTGGAACTCAGAGCGAACCACTGTTCTTTAGTTTTGATTAAATATACTTTAGCCTTTTAAAATTGTTACAGAAATGAACAAATTCATACTGTCACCTCTATGGGAGGCTCAAAGGTGAGATAATACCTACTGACAGTGAATCGCTGAGTTGGCTCCCGACCCAGGTATATTTGAAATATGCATATATAATTGGTTACCAACCCAACGGGAGTTAACCACTAGCTGCCAGGCAGCAGCCCTGGGTCGTCTTGACAGAACAGATGGCATTTATTAAGTGCAAAAAGAAATATATACATGCGCAAAAAAGAGGGGTACAGTCATAGTTGAAGAAGTGTACAGTCATACTACACAACGTATTACAGTGATACATTTAGCAAAGTTTGCATGAATAGCAAACAATTACCTAATACTTCAGGTATTCAGCTACATTCTGCTCAACAATTAAAGTAGTTGTTATGTTACATTAAATATGCATTAGATGCTGTCTATTCTTGACGCTTTATACCGAATACTATTGGGCAAAAGATATATCATTCCGAAGAAGGTTATGTACACATTAAGTTTAATTACAGTAAATGTTGTGCAACAAATGGGTATATGTACATTGCGTACAGAGTTAAGTTATATATAATCTATGCACTGTTATCCCATCTAAAGCAAATACGTATTACTAAAAGGGTTATTCACTGTTATGCAATACATTTAAAATCTACATAACACAGCAAAAATACAAAATACACAAACACAAATACATACATACACACACATATATACATACATATATATATATATATACGTATATGTACATAAATATACACAGGCAATAAAAAATATACGTAAGCCTTATGATGACAATAAGCTTAAATGAGGCATGTTAACATTAGGCTTCAAACTGCTATGTATTACACAGAAACTAATAAACTATATATGCTGATACTAACAAAGAAGAGCAACTTAAACTGATACCAAAAATGCAATAACATACATGCAACTTAAACTGATAACCAAAAATATGTATCAATAATAGATTAGGTACCTTAGTAAATTATTAACACATAAGATACAGTACAGCATTTAGATAAAGTACAATATTTGGGTGTGAATACCTAGTTCTGTATAATTGCAAAATTATATATTACACTAAAGTTGCTCTGTAGACATTTCTGAAACAAGCCCTTAACTGCATAAATATAAAACGAAATTTACATTAAAAATTAGAATCGTGCATGGAGCAACGAGTCACTACCTAAAAAGCTTATTACTGCTTATATTATATATGATACCTATATATTACGTATAGTAGCTACATATTAAGTACTCCGATACTAACAATAATAGATAATAATACAAAAGCGGACTGAACTAACTGAAATAATGCATACGTTATACTAAAGCTCTAGAAACATATAAAACCCTAACGTGCATACCGCTATGCTTTGTAGAGCAAGTCATCTGTCGTTCAGGTTAACGAATATGCCGAAAGAAGAGTTAATGACATAAGAGAGATGCAATGTTCGATACAGAGAGAATTATGGCTTAGAAATGGCAATGTTAGATGCCTAACGTGTTAGATACGACACAAGCTTTGTGCTTTATGATTAGTTTCTTCGCACGTCCGTAGAATAATTTCTGGTATAACAGTCAATTATTGTCTTCAATTAATGCATGGCAACTCTGCTACTTTGAAGATTCTGAAACCAGTTTAGCCGCTGACTGCCGAACCGAAGAGTCCGGGGTTCAATCGCAGAGAAGGCATGGGCATTTGTAAGCATAAAACGTTTTTACGGCAAGGGCACTGAAATACACGTCAAGTCAAAATCCTCTCGAGAGACTGTTAGTAGGGGAAGAGACCCTTTAAAAGCATCTCTGGATTTTTCCCTCGTATTCCATCCTAGGCAGAAACTTAGTGAACAGCTAATTGCAGCAGAAACAGTTAGCAACCCCCGGCGAAACCTATAGGCCTACTTTGATGCACTACCAGCCTTGCTTCAATCTGTAACAGTCACTTCTATGGTATAAGGCTCACGCCAACGACATATGTAGTAGTGCGCTTCAATTACGATAAAGTTCCTAGACTTATTTTGATGCTACTGTCAGACAAGTGAGGTAATTTACGACAAAATTCAGTAAAGAATTAAAATTGGCCTACTTGTTATGAAGAAAGGTAGCGATGTAATGAAGATGAGAAAAGTATGTTTTTAACAAATTTCTGGACTGATGGATGCATTGTATATAAAATTTTGGCGCAATCTACACTATCATGCAAAATTTTAAAAACTTGAAAATTACGGCTATTTTTATGAAAAGTATTGAGACAAAATTGCTAATTAAGCCATCGAAGAATTATGCAAATATTCGAAGTCGAATACGTAACCGTACACGTGCGTGTCTGCGAGCTGAGATTGGTAGGGGATATAAGAGTACAAAGGGTTTTCTGCGATTTGTGTGCACGTACTCCTTTACCTCATTCGCCGTGTTTCTCACAAGAGTTGGGTAAAGTTTCTAGGGTATCAGGTGAAATGAGTAGCCACGAACATATGGATGACGAAATAAGATGGAGAATGGTCAGCAGTTTGGAGGCAGGCCAGGTAGCTACACAGAACAATATACTGCCCAGTGTCGTGTGAAATTTGTGGAAACAGTTTCACGACATTGAATCCATATCGAGCAAACCTGGACAAAGTCGACCAAGATCCACAAAGAGGAATAGGGATCGTTATTTGGCCCGACAGCAGGATTACTGCAGCTTTACAGGTCACGTGATCTGTACGCTGCCACTGAAAGCTGAGTTTCATGGTGTATAGTTGTCCGAAGTCTTCATGGGAAGGGTTGTAGCTGTACGCCAGAAGACCTGCTGTTCCGCTCATTGCAGCACACAAGAGAGACAGTTTAGAGTCGTGCAGACAAATGCACCTTCGACCAGGTTTCATTGAAGCAGCATACGTTTTACATATAGGTCGAGATTTAGCTTGAGACTGATTCTTGGCGTACCTGTACGTGGACAGAACCTGGAACAGGATACCATCTTTCTCTCATCAGAAAAAAGGATCATTACGGTGGTGGAAATGTAATGGTTTGAGCAGTCGAGGCATTAAGTTAGACCACCACACACCCCTACATGTATTTGACAGAGGCACTCTGAGTACTGTGAGGTACAGGGTGGAATCTTAGAGCTCTGTATTCAACCTTTTAAAGGTGAAGTTGGTCCTAGGCTCCTATTAATGGACAACTCTCGCCAGCGTAGGGCTCAGCTTGTCGACGGTTACCTGGAAAGTGAGGATATTTGCCACATCCCAGCACAACTAGTTTCGTGACCTTAACACTATGCAGCACGTCTGAGACACTCTTAAGAGGTCAATTTGATCTCCCCATCGTACTCCGAGAACGAGCCCAGAATTGAAAACTGACTTGCTGTGGGAGTGGGATGCACTTCTACAGCGACTCTTGTAATGCTTGTTTTGTAATTAAAGCAAACTCCATTGGAACACAGCAAACTTTATTTAATAGATCAATTTCATAACTGCAACATATAAGTCGAAGAAAAGGTAACATCAAAAATTAACAGCCAAAACGTATTCTATCTCTTTTTAAATTAAAAATGATTTTCTTACTTCGTGCGAGAACCGCACGCAGCTCTCGTGTTGGCGTTTCAAACATTGCCATTTATTAACATATAGATTTCAAATTCAACTATTTCAAAAGTTTAAGATTATTATTGCAACAATATCTAAAGCTGTTACAATCTCTCCCCCAACGGAGAAACTTTTCCGAAGGGAAAAGTTCTTGAACGCGACTTTTTAGATGACTTTTCATATTTTCTTCGACTTTTTCCATGCGACCTTGATCGTGAACGGAAAACTAACTTGGATGGTGTTACAGATCGGCTGGGTGACCTCGCCTTTACTCTTTTATCTCTGCTTACACTTCTACTTTTATGGCGATAGCCAGAAGAACTCCTTCTGTGACGATCATGGCTCCTAGATCGACTATGTGAGATACTCCTCTTGTGACGGTGTAATCTTGACCTAGACCTTGTACGAGAACGATGTCTAGAACGAGGATAGTATCTATCTCTTTCAAGTTCAGGACAATCACGAGCCCAATGTCCTGTCCGTCTACAGCGATAACATTCTTCACTATTCTGACGTGATGATCGTCCATAACTCTCTCTTCTATAACTTGAACTTCGCTGATATTTAGAACCACCCCCTGAGCGATAGGATGGCCCTCTAGCCCATTCCCCAACAATGCTCTGGCCTCGAATTTCTCGTCCATTTTCATACTTTATGGCATCCTCTGCATCTCGTCTATCATCATAATCAACAAATGCATATGCCATGCCAGTCCTTCCAGAACCTCTTCTTCCTGATGTTCCATACATTCCGTATTTGACATCGCATCTTAGAAGCCGGCCATATTTTTCAAAAACTTGTTCCGCATCTCTTTTCGTTTGAGCTCTAGTAGTCACTGTATTAACCTGGTGAGAGTGATTTTCAGGTTCTTTTTTTTCATTCAGTAGTGCAGCAGTTCGGTTGCCTAATAAATACCTTCCTTTGTCGAGTTCGTTTCCAATAATGGCAGCCTTGGTTATTACATGTCCGAGATCGCAGTTTAGTTCGACTTCAGCCAAGGGTAAACAGGTTGGATTTAAATCTAATGGTTGTTGCACCCACACTTTTTCACCTGTCAGCATTTCTGGCGTGATGTATTTACGACAAACTATATCAATACTAGCACCTGAATCTCTTAATATAGGAATTTTGTAGCCATTTACGTATCCAATACTAGTATAAGGTAACAGAAATTCATCGTCCGGTCTTGAACTAATTCTGTTTAGATTAGCAGAAGATTCAGTACTATTCTTAAGTTTTGGACACTGAGGTCTTAGATGCTGATAGGACCCACAGTGGTAACATTGCAGTGACTTTCGTTTTTCATATTTATCATCTGGACGTGGACTACTAGGTTGATAGATCTTGCTTCCCGAATTAAACTTTGAAGGCCATTTATTTTCAGCATTATTTTTATCATCGGAATTTGTTTTACTTTGAGTTTTTGGATTGTATTTCCCTTTCCGCCGATCGGCTGCAAGATTTTTTTGGAAGTTTCCACGGACGTTTTCGTAGGCATCAAGTTTTTCGGCTAATTTCTTGGACGAAATCATTTCTACCCATTCGTCAAGAAAATGATCTCGAATTTCAGGAGGGACTCGACGCTTAAGCTGATCAATCACCATCAAGTCCAACAACTGTTCAAAACTCTCAACTCCCAAACCAGTTACCCATTCCTTGCAATAATTTTCTAATTCATAGCTGAAATCCACCCATGTTGATTCGGTACTTTTTTGATGCTTCATGAATTTCTGCCTAAACCTTTCAGGACTTAATTTAAAACGCTTTAGCAATAAAGTCTTCACATGTTCATAATCTTTAGCTTTATCAGAGGGTTCTCTAGCTATTATTTGTGTTACTTCGTAAGGAAGTAGTCCTAGCAAATGAGATACAAATTCTTCTTTATCAATTTGAGCCCATTCTGCTTGCCTTTCAAACAGTGATAAATATAGACTGATATCTCCTTCTTTGTCGTCAAATTTCTGCATCAGATGTCGCAATTCCGTTTTCGCCCGGACCTGTCCGGTGGTTTGAGACTTTATCTCAGCTTCAAGTTTTAATCTCTCTAAATCATATTGTTCTTTCCTTCTTCGTTCCTCTACTTCTTCCTGTCTCCTACGTTCCTCTACTTCTTCCTGTCTCCTACGTTCCTGTACTTCTTCCTGTCTCCTACGTTCCTCTACTTCTTCCTGTCTTCTACGTTCCTCTACTTCCTGTCTCCTACGTTCCTCTTCCTGTCTCCTACGTTCTTCTTCCTGTCTCCTACGTTCCTCTTCCTGTCTCCTACGTTCCTCTCTTTCTTCCCTCTCTTTTCGGTCCTCTATTATCGTGTTTAAGACTTCTTTGACGAATACTTCGTCATAATCTCTGCTCTCAATAATTTTCTGTTTCAGATCAACTATTTTCAAATCAGCAGTCACCTGAACACCTAGTTCAGTTGCGAGATTCTGCAAATCCTCCTTACGAGCTCTTCCTAAGAAAGACATTTTTTTCTACTTCTTAAGTTTACGAACACCCTGTTCTTTACGCTTCCTCAAAATAGCTCAACTTAATTGCAATAAATAAATAAAGTGCTCTGGCAACAAGGAATTAAATGCACTTGTTTAAATGCTCAGAATAAGCAATACCACATTTATTCCGAACAACCTATGACTGTTACCATCAGTTGATATGCAGTGATGCACCATAAAATAACATACAATAATTTACGACTCAAATATATATGTAAAAATGCAAGATAAACTTGAGTATTAAAGTTCAATGATGAACACTTCAAACTATCGAAGTCCAATGATGGACACTTCAAACTAAGTCCAATGATGGACACTTCAAACTAAGTCCAATGATGGACACTTCAAACTAAGTCCAATGATGGACACTTCAAACTAAGTCCAATGATGGACACTTCAAACTAAGTAAGGAATAGTAAACTGAGTTTAGAACACAGAAAACTTTTGCACAGTTATACTAAAATTTGCAACGATGCAAAACACATTTTCGTATGCTTTTCTGCAGTGTTTAAAATCAAAATTCGTTCAAATAACTTTATAATATCGTTTGAAATTGGGAATAAAGAAATGCTATACCTTGCTTTCCAGGAGATGTGCTTTCATTTCAAAAGCACGCACGATTATTCTATCTCGCCGGTGCCTCCAAAAATAATTAAGACTGTAATGCTTGTTTTGTAATTAAAGCAAACTCCATTGGAACACAGCAAACTTTATTTAATAGATCAATTTCATAACTGCAACATATAAGTCGAAGAAAAGGTAACATCAAAAATTAACAGCCAAAACGTATTCTATCTCTTTTTAAATTAAAAATCATTATCTTACTTCGTGCGAGAACCGCACGCAGCTCTCGTGTTGGCGTTTCAAACATTGCCATTTATTAACAGATATATTTCAAATTCAACTATTTTAAAAGTTTAAGATTATTATTGCAACAATATCTAAAGCTGTTACACTCTTCAACTGCCTGCTGTCTAGTATGCCGCCACGCTGCACGACCTGTATGGCTGTGAGAGGGGTCCATCTTCCATATTCGACTCATTATCAGTTTGATATCACAAGATGGGTTTTGACATTCCTGACTTGTGAGGTTTATTTATAATCAAATATATATAATTATTTTGAATTCTCTTTCTCTCTTAAAACTGTATATTTACCTCAAATTTCATTAAAATCAGTCCAGTAGTTTTCCAGAAATCTGGCATGAGGGGCAAATTCTCTAATTTTGTAAACGAGTGTATTTTATAGTAGCATAATTCTTCTTCACAAGAAGAAAAATAAGATTAAAAAGAGCGATAAATTACAAAAATTGCAAGAATAGGAAGAATTATATCAAAAACAACGGGCGAAGCAAAGGAAAATAACCGTGGCGCCATCTATGGAGGAAAATAGTGTAAAACATTGTAATATCCTAGCTAAACTAGATTTCCTTTTAAGCTAGATTATTGAAGAACTGTGCGGCGACTATTCGCTGAGTTCTTGTAAATAACAAGTCCAAAAAAGAGTTAAAACTAGTCATCCAAAGCTTGCACTGAAACAACTAACAGAGATGCCCTTATTAAGTATCACTAGTGTATATTAGCGGGCGCTTAGAAATACGACCGAAGAACAGTAAGCTTAAATTAGCAGCAACAACGTGCCAAAAAGCAGAACACGTTCTCTTGACCAGAAGTGACCCATACTTCAGCTTAAATACTCGTTTTTACTTCATTAACATAAATCCTAATCCTGAAAACTTATTCTGGTGGGGAAACGTAGATGGCAATGTATAGGAAAGGCTTGTTCTAATACGAAAATAACTATAAGAAAATTAAAGTAAACCCTGTAGAGACATTAGGTTATTTAGAAGCAGGAGGCATGAAAAGTGAGCAACGCCTTCGTCGGGAATCGAACCACAGACCTCTCGGTTACGCATCGAGCGTGCTGACCACTACACCAGGAAGACATGCGAGGAAGGCGAAAGAAACACATTATATACTCCTCCTTTTAAAGGGCGACTGGGATTTTGGGGACCCAATCGCCAAATCCCGGTGGTGGAGAATCATCATTCACCATCTTTTTAGTTCGGGTACCAGTGTAGAGACATTACGTTACTTAGAAGCACGAGGCATGAAAAATGAGCAACGCCATCGCCGGGAATCGAACCGCGGACCTCTCGGTTACTCGTCGAGCGTGCTGACCACTACACCCCGAAGGCATGCGAAAAAGGCGAGAGAAATACCTTATAACCCTAGGACATGAAAAACGAAGATATTAGAATTCTGAAAGCATAAGGAGACTAAGAGAGGAATTTTTATTTTTTTCGATAAATGGCACTGCGTTCATTTTCAGTTTTCTACCCTCTAGTTTTCCATACAAAAAAGTTATTGTATCTCTCACTTATAGCACTTATAGCTATTGTTTCTCACAAAAATTAAAAACTGTTGCTGGTGAGTAAGGAGACTTCTGATTGTCATCGGAATTCATATAGTTCTGTTTAAAATCTCATCATACTTCGCGATCGGGTTGAAATTAGAATAAAGTTACCAAATCATTTCGTGTAAGGCTGAAATCAGAACAGGTTAACGGGCACTAAGCCACTTTACCAATTTTTTCCGATGGATTTGGGTGCAAAAATGATAGGACTGCAAAGCACGCGGTCAAAGTACATAAACAAAGCATATCACCCACTACTAGCTTGTGATCTTAGAGGGCATTTTTTAAATTAAATAATCGAAACTTATGGAGTCACCTAATAGGCGGGCACTGCTACTTCCTGAAAAGGGACAGACAATTTTACATCCATGCGTTCTCCGGGATTCGAGCCCGGACCCTTCAGTAGCGCACTCAGGCTTCCCTAACCACTATACCGTCTGGGCGGAATAAACTGAATAGTTATTTTAAATAGTTAAAATATTTTATTTTTAAAATTACAGTTTAAAGTTTCATAATGTCTGAAATAAATATGAAAACAATTTACTTTTATTTCATTTGATCACTTTTAATTAGTACTATTTCCAGAAAGATTTTTAACATAGATGCAGATTTTAATTTTCCCTAAAGAAAAATTCTGCAAGTATCATCTTATGTTCTTTTGGATTTTGAGTCTATAGAGACACGAAAACAACGAGAATTAAGTTAAATTAAGCTTAGGCTATTCACATCGAAATAAGCCTATCCCAGGAAGCCAGCCTGGTCAGCTGACTCTATTTTATTTTTAATCTTATAAACATTTTCTCTATAATTCTCCAGTCGGATTTGCATCTTTGACTAGTTTAAAATATTCCACAGCTTTCTTTTTCTTTTCATACCTAAAGTGAAACCTTTAAATGCTACTGAAAAGTTTTAAAAGTCAATTCCTATTTAGGTTAATAAAGAAAAATTTTATTTTAGTTACTTTTTATTAACATTATTAACACTTTTTCGCTTGTAATTTATGAAGTTGATGGTGGTCTATAATTTCTTATTCTATCCATTTCTTCTGATGTTTCATTATTGCAAGGAACCTTTCCAGTGAGTTTCGAGCAGTCCAGTTCTTCAATTAATATTCTATTTAATGATTTCACACTACTCAAGGCGACACATGCTTGACCTGCTGCGAAGAGTTTTCGTCCTAGATATATTCCTATTGAATTTTCGCTACATAATGGGACAGTACGACCGCTTCATCCAACTCTTTAAAACTACAATTCTTTAAATCGATAGACTTTAAAAATCTTTAGAACCCTGTCTTACTATTGCCGCTTATTTATATTAAATATTACAATCCCATTTATCACACTCGTGTATTATTATTTATAAGATGTTACAAAATTAATTTTTACAGAACGTAAGCATTCCTAATAAATGGTCATTATTTGTAAGTCTTATAATATATTTAAAGAAACAGCATATCTTTAGTTCCGAAAAACAGGAAGAAATAAGTAGGAATTGACTTTAATATGTGAGAAAACTGTATTAAAATCAAATGTTATCCACTTCAAGTTAAAAAATTGTATTTGAACTTGAGTGGATGAATAAAAAATATTTCATTAACTATTGAAAATTTGAACAAGATACAGGGAGAGTGTGAGCTAATAGGAATTTAATAAAAAGGAAATGACTTTCAAAAGAAAATCTCAAGATGTAGAAAGAAACCTTGATGGGTAAATCAAAAAGAAAACGACATACAACCGAGGACGCTGATCGTCTAAATGAAATATTTTACTGACAACCTGAATTGGAATCTATAGAGACAAAGATAAAACGACACATAAATATAAAATATATATAAATAAGTAACGTATATACGGTGTTTCACTATTAGTCGGTTTACAAAAATATTTATTTAAAGACTGTGAACTGGAATTACTCTTTATATATTTTATTTTATGCATAAAACATAAACTTTCAACTAAAAATGAATACATTCTTCCAAGTAGTTCTTTGGAGAAAATATTTTTCATGTCAGGCGAAAAACATGAAATGTGAATAACACAACTATCCTTTTACCGATTGAAAAAGCATATACATATTTTAAGAAACAGATCCGAACGCGAGCATTTTCATGTCGAGAAGCAACTTAAAATACAGAATATCTATCACAATCCTAAACATTTTCTAATACCCAGCGAAAAGTAGCGTTCTTTTTAAAACGAAACAACAAAGTTCTTATTTTAAACTTTTCAGATACACTGCACTGAAAATGGCTGAAAAAAAATTTTAATCCTCTTATTATACCATCCACCTTTTCCCCAGTTAGTAGAACTGGCCAGAAGGGTGGTTTTCAGTATAGGGGGAGGACTATCTCTGACATTTTTCACTCGACTTAAAAAGTATGCAGTCTTAGCAGAAAGACTTTGAGCCAATAGTAGAAAGAACAAAAGAAATCAATTTAGTGAAGCTGGGGTGTAAATCCTTTTATTTACTTATTTTCTGCTCTCTTCGGAGTCTATTTTTAAAAGAGCAAATCTTAAGTTCAGTGCGAGTATGAAAATAGTTCTGCAAGGAATGAACTTGAACTCTTAAAAAGAACTTTAACGTAGTTCATTAGAACAATTTTTGAAACGCGAAAATAGAAGCAAAAGAGCATATTTTTATATATAGTAAATAAACTTTTGTATATGTGAAGTTTACAGCTAGTAAATTGGTTGAAAGGAAAAGTTTAATTGTTTAACATGAGACAAATGAAGAAATATGGAGACTTGCATAACACGGAGACTATATGCAAAAATTATAGGTACATAATTTTTCCATACATTCTCCATGTTGTGCAATGCACGCATTCTTCAGAAGTGTATACTCACTAGAACACTCAAAGCACGAATGTTTCAGGAACATGTCAGGAATACTCGAATGAAACGTTTCGAATCACGTCAACATCCAGTATGTCGAAAGCATCCAGTACGGTGTTAGTGTCACTCCTGTTTAATGGGAAAGTTCTGCACTGTTTTTCACAGAAAGTTCATACAACATCTTATGAACCTTCATATGACTCTCTAGCAGAACGTTCTGAATAATGTCTGCTTGTTGCAGTTCTAAAACGAACAATAGCACATCCGATACCGTTGTTAGTGTCACTCACATTCAATGAATGAAGAACGTTTTACAAATAACGTTTATACCACGTTGTTCATACCACCACAACTTTCTGAATGTTTACAAAAGTACTGTTAGCGACACTCTCATATAACACGTAAAGAACGCTTGTGCAATGCTGTATAAGAACGTTTTGAGTCATTTTTATATATTTTAGTTCTAAAACGTGCAATAGCAGGCGAAATAACGCAAAAGCATGTTAGAAACATTCTGGTCGATACTAGTAACACATACTGATAGCAAGTTGATATTGGTAGTCGGTTTGCTTAACATATAAAGAATGTACCATAAAATTGCATCTAAAATGTGTCACCGAACTGCGTACTGGTATTACTTAAGCTTCTGAAAATGTTTCAAGTATTTAGATGACTTCCCCCTTCCTCAAGGAGTTCAGAAAGTGAGCTTCCCTAAATTTTATAATGGATTCATCCACGTAGTGATTGGTTCCGTCTTATTAATTGATTTGCTCTTGATTTTCGGTGTATAGCCTCCGAGTGATGAAGAAACAACATGATAAGCTTCAAGAAAACGGCGATATCTAATGCTCATGATGGTTATAAAAATCGCTTCAAATAAATATTAAATGATTTGAGCCCACGGGAAAAGCTCTGGACAACAATAGAGCAAATTTAAGGTACAGGAGTAGAAATGAAGATATATTATTAGATATTGGTAATGGTAAACATCAGTATGTGTCTTTATTGAAATATAGAGTTTTTTATATAAAAAATATTGCTACGGGCGTACAGATTCGTAAAGGATTGAATACACACAGAACCGATGACAGTTTGATAAAATTTATATACCCCAAAGAAGCACTTTTTACCAAGAGAAGCACACATATACCCAAAAGAAGTACACAGTTCTGGAACTTTTTACAAATGTACTCGTACAGTTCTTCTCAGTTTGGCAAAGTTTAATCAGTAGTTATCACTTCAAACTACTAACTGCGTTAACCAAAAGATAATATAGAAGGCCTCAAATGCGCAGCACGCACAGTTACCTCTCAGTTCTCTGAGCTAAATTCTGAATTCAACTCGGAACTAAGCTGAGCTCTCTTGGGGCTTATAGGAGGGTTGCTATTTGTATTTCTGGCTTAATAATGAAGAAACAAATGTTTAGGATCAAAATTGATTTTATTGTTTTTCATAATATTGTCCATGAAGATCAATACACTTTTGCTTGCGTTTGAACCAATTTTCGAAGCATTTTTTACACTCCCATTGACGTAACTCCAAAACATGCGTTTTGAATGCATAAACCACTTCTTCCGGTGTCGCAAATCGCTGACAATGTAATTTATTTTTGATGTGCGAGAATAAAAAAAGGCATTGGGTACCAACTCAGGCCCGTACGGCGGATGACCCATCAATTCGAGGTTTTGGCCGGTCAAAAATTTCTTTGTTTGAGCCTATATGTGAGAGCTCGCATTGTAATGAGGAAGAATGATTTGCCTCTTCTTCTGCTTTCTTTAGGATTTCTCCAAAGATTTCTGCCAAACAAATGGTCGTGTACTATTCAGGATTGACCGTCCTGCGTTGTTGTAACACCACTGTCGTCACGCGACTATTAATGCTGAAGAAACAGGCACTTATTTGCTTCGATGTGCTTCTTTCTCCAACAACTTTTGTTCGATTTGGCGCGCCTTGGAAAACCCATACAGTCGACTGCTGTTTTGTTTCGGGCTCATATGCATAAACTCATGATTCGTTCCCTGTGTAGATTTCATACGCAGCCTTTGATGCACCTTGAATGCATTTTTCCAACATTTCCTTGCACCAATCGACACGAACCTTCTTTTGAGCGATTGTCGATTCATGTTGGATCCAACGCGAACAAATCTTTTTTTGTATTCAAGTACTATCTTATTAATGCTTGTCTTAACAATGCCCAAAGCTGTCTCAATCTCACGGTATGTTACATGACGATCTTGCTTTATCAGTTCACTCACAGCATGGATATTTTCTGGCACAAAACCGATTTTGGAAGACCTCCACGGAATTCGTTCTAGCATTCCGCCTCTTGACTTGGTCGCAGAGCGGGAGTGTACACTCACCTGTGTTTTGCGCGTAGGACAAGATAAGACTCTATGGAACAAAACATATTTGCGTACTAATTATGAAGGGAAAACACACAAATATCTTTGACACCCTCCAAGTAATAATCTTGAGGATAATATTAGCACAGAATTTTCAACAACATATAATTATGGAATCATGATATATACCGAAAGCTCCAGGACGGAAACCGTAACTGGAAGTGGCCTGTGTGTTATGAAAGATGGCGTCTTGATACACAAATGGTGACGAAGGCAGTATCAAAACAATTCAGCCTTCCAAGCAGAGTTAACTGCCTTAAAAAAGACGATTAATTTCTCCAGCCTCTTTAATGCACCTGTACAAATTTTGAGCGACCCGAACTCAAGTCCGGAAGCCATTGGCGGTACCAGGTGCAGGAACCCACTCGTTTTTGCAATGCAAAAACAACTGCTTCAAATTTCGCCAGACTTAAGGCCCCAGTTGCGGTGGGTTCCAGCGCAGAATGAGGACAACGCCATAGTTACAACGCCAAATGAGGAACGGTATTTGGCAGTTACTGCCAAAAGAAACAGTGCGAGCACAGCCTGAGACCTGTCTCGTCAGCTCTCTTCAGCCACTGGTACGACAGTTTCAAGGCAGACCGTCTACAGACGCTTAGGGCAGATTCGTCTATATGCTCGTAGACCTGTCAGATGCGTTCCACTTACTGCAACTCACTGTCGCCTGCGGTTAGCCTGGAGTAGAGAGCATGCATTGTGGACACCGCAACAGTGGGCTTGTGTGATGTTTTCCGACGAGTCCAGGTTTAGCTTGCAGTCTGGTTCTCGCCGGACTTTCATATGGAGAGCTCCAGGTACCCGTTACCACGAAGAAAACATCATTAAACGACACCGTTACGGTGGTGCAAAAGTGCTCGTTTGGGGTGGAATTATTCTGGGTTCCAGAACTAACCTGCATGTTCAAATTGGAACCATGACAAGCCAAATCTATCGGGATGTCATTCTGGAACAACATGTGAGTTTGTTTCGAAGCGCCATGGGCGCACAATTTGTGTTTATGGATGACAACGCCCGTCCTCACCGTGCAAACATCGTAAGCGGATGCCTTCAATCGGAGGATATCACTCGTATGGACTGGCCAGCATTCTCACGGAACGTGAATCCAGTAGAGCACGTGTGGGACATGCTTGGCCGACGAGTTGCAGCCCGTCAACCGCCTCCTACATGTCTACCGGAACTTCGGAGAGCATTGCTTTTTGAGTGGTGTAATATACCTCAAGATCAGATCGATAATTTGATACTCAGCATGCCTAAGCGTTGTACGGACTGTATTGCATCATCTGGGAGACATACAATGTATTAACAATCTTACCAACCATGTAATATTGGTTTTTTGTAAATAGGTTTTTTTATAATTTGCTCCAGGGAGAAAAAATCGCTAATTTTTTTAATAATATCAAACATATAGCATCTTTTTTTGCTCTTTACCTTTTGTTTAATAAATAAGCTTTACAAATAAGTTAAATTTGTTTTGCTTCTAACTCTTCCTTTGGCTGATTTTGCATTATCCTTAATTTATGGACATGAGTGTATTTCATTACTGCAGTACACACTACTGTTAATATAGACATGCATGAGCGTATATTCTGAATAGTTCATTCAGTTTTCATCCTGTAATCGTTATTGTTTACTATTGTAAAATTATGTTTGTATTTTTTTTTCATTATGCCGTGTTCAGTAGTATTGGTAATGCTGATTACATAAAACCATCAGTAGGTATATTCTGCTTACGTTTCTGTACTAGGCATACCGAATGTGTATATTGTTATACTATATATTGTTCGTAAACTATACAGTTATGTTCATACATGTCTGTATTTAGATACTTAAGTTAATACTTTAGCTTAAGTCTTCTATTTTCTGTTTTAACCTAAAGTATTACTGAGGCTACTCATATTTATTTGTTAATAACTGTGGCAGGCACGCTCATGGAAAGGCCAGTGGTAATGCATGCATTAAATGTACAGTAAGCATGTTATATTATAAGAAGTCAGTATTTAGATACTTGGTTTAAGTCTTCTTATGTACTGTTTTATATTATGTATACCGAATGTGTGTATAGTTATATTATGTACCGCTCTCACACCATGCAATTATGTTCAAACATGTCGGTACTTTGATATTCAGTGTAAATCTTCTACTATCTGCTATAATCTAATGTATTACTGAGGCTATGCATATTAATTTTTTGATAACTGTGGTATGTATCCCCATGGAAAGGCCATTGATAATGTGCATAATCTATGTGTAGTAACCACGTTATTTGATAGCTATGCGTAATAGCATAACGGTTTAGTAACGTCAGATCATTGTGCATTATTCTCGGGAGTAATTCCACGGACATATCCACAAAGGCACGATGGTATTTTCCTAGCACATTGGACTCTCCACTTCTACTTTTACTATGACTATGGACTAATTTAGTGATTCACACACGAAGGCATCTTATTGTATAAAGTAATCCCCCCCCACGAATAATCGTAGCATTCCTATGCAAGGTGACTAAGCAGCAATAACCAACCCTGTCTGTGAAACTCTTCAGCGACAACGAATAAATTTACGTCTGTCGGTCCTACCCTGAGATTCTTCCACCGAACAGGGATCATTCCGCATGGATTTCTAGGACGGAAGCCTGCTCCGTGGCGTACAGTCAGAAGTAGAACAATTGGGAGATGGAAGTGTTAACAATATACAGCGCGAGAGCAGAGCATAGATAATCTTCCCATAGTCATCAGTGATTAGCAGCCTTACAAGAAACATTATCCTTCAGTTTAATTATATTTTACTATCCGTCTAAAATTACCGCGCCGACCCGCGCCGATGAACGTCAAACCGTAGGTCAGTGATATCTAATGACCTTTATGTCCCCTTCAGTTAATTTTAGTTTAAATAAAAATCTATCTTACTGATATAATTTTCAACTATTTAAATTTATAATACGACCAAAATGATAGTTCAACAACTTTTTTTCTTTTATGAAGTAGTATATTATACACTATATCCGCAAAAGTTTTTACCTGTTCTTTATTTTCACAATCGCTGGTTGTACATATATGTACTTCCAGCCAAGAAAGGTGGTTTAAACAGCCAAACCATCCATGTTGGAGGGCGTTTAAATTTAGGGAGAAAAGAAAAAGAAAATAAATAAGAAAATTGTAAAAATAACGGAATCTTACTTACTGTACCTTATCCCTATTCTTATATTTAGGAACATTTTATAATCGCTATAAGAAATACAATACCAAACGTACATTTTAAAGTTTGCATATCAAAGGCCTTTCATAAACTGAAAAAGAACACTCCTTCATACATGTACTTAAACAAATATAAAATATCACATTAGAAAAAAATTTCTGATTTTAATAGATCAACCGACAATAATTTCTGTGCAGATTATGGCGAAAATTATAAACCAAAATATTTTTTAAAGAGGAAATTTTATTCCCATAATCTTACAAAATTCCTGTTCTAAAACACTATGATAGGCTTGAGTAGTGTCATACAGAAAACTCGTAACATTTCTTGAATAAACTGATATTTACTGCTCAAAAGGTATATATAAGGTACCTTGACGATACCCCCCATTATCCTTGATCAAGTTGACGGCAAGACAAAGAAAGAAAAGTTCTGCTTGAAAAACTGTGCATTCATTTCGAATATGGGGCTTAAAACAGAAAACCTCAGATTGGTCTTCAAAAAGAACAAATGCTAGACCAACCTTATTGGTCATTTTACTGCCATCTAAGAAGCAAACCATATGAAAACACTTTTCAATAGTCTCTTTATAATCGCAGAAATTTATAGGCTCTAAAGTAGCTAAGTGAGGAATATCGGGCAAAAGGAAGATTCCCATACTTTAGAAGACAGCATAAATGGAAATATCCCCTTCACCAATATTCTTCATCTAGTTACTTTAACCCATAAATTTTTGCGATTACAAAGAGTTTATTGAAAAGCGTTTTCATATGGTTTGCTTTTTAGATGGCAGTAAAATGAACAATAAGGTTGGTCTAGCATTTTTTTTTTGAAGACCAATCTGAGGTTTGATATTTTAAGCACCGTATTCGAAGTGAATGCGCAAACTGCGCATTAAGGAGAACTTCTCTGTATTTATCTTGTCATCAAGTGTATCAAGGATAATGAGCAGCATCCTCAAGATATCTTATCTATTTTGATCCTCTTTCTTCTCTTCACCTTTTGCACAGAATTACCAGCAGTGGCAAATTAGTAATAAAAGCTCTGTTAGTTGTTAGTTCCCTTAGAAACAGAGATGCTTATGTGCGTGGTCATCGTGGATTCTATGGAAATTATAAAAAAGTTTTTTCTGTCCAACGTTGAAATTGCTCGCGTTGAAACCCTTGAGTGTGTTAATCAAAAATTCGTTAAATTTTTACAAAATATGAAACCGATAATAAAACAAATTCCAAATTTCAAATTTGGGTTTCCAGATGGCCGTATTCGCAGGAGGATTACGTTATTCAAAAATATTTGATGGCTCTAGGCACCGTTGTTTTATCACAATACGAGAAACATACATACATGTATGCAGATTCTTCATTATTTAACTTCATTAAATATAATACAAGGCGATAATATTTGGTGACAACAATTTGAAAAGTGAAACAACGCTTGAAGTGAATCAACGGAAAATGCCAAAACGAAATTAATAGTCCTTCTGGGCAAATTACCCCTTTGGACTAATAGGTTGTTATAAATTCAAAAGTTCGCCCAGGGAAATATTCTCGGCACAAACTGAAAACGAATCTGCCAAGATAAATTTTTAAATTTCTCCATAAATTCCTCACCAAAAATTACAAAATTTAATATCTAGGCATAATTTGAGTCGTAGTATCGAAATATGGGAAAAAATTGGTTTGTTATTTCAGCAAAAGTCCGACTTTGTGTCAAAATACCTATGTTATATAAATCTAATAATATACCCCAAGCCGCGCTTTCGAGACATGGAAAATGCTATTTGAATTTCGTCAATCGATCCACTAGAACGGCAGATATAGAACTGTCTTTTTTTTTAGCAGTGTGCCTATTGATATCAATAGGAGTAAATAAAGTAATCAAATTTTATTAGAGCAATTGTACCTATTGATATATTGATATCAATGATATCAATAGATATATTAGCATTCCAAAGAAAATATTGGAATTTCTTTTATTATAAGAATCTTTTATCTAAGTGAAATGAGAAATATATTTCATCTTGTAATGCTGAAGATACCAAAACATTCTTTCCTTCTATTTACTGCATTCCGAATCTTTCCTTTTCATGAATTTTACAGTATCGCAGTTTTTATCTAGTCACTGTAAATTTGCAAGTTACCTGTTTCGTTTCCTAAGTTTCGTTACCTAAGATAAAATAATTTGTGTAAGCGTTCAGGGAAAGTACTTTAAGATATGGAACATTTATTTTTTTTTCGCTCTACATTGGATGGCCCTAGATTATGCTCGCAGTACGATTTGAAATGCTTGGCATGATTTTACCAGTGAACTTGTTTGTTTTTATGAAGTCTAAATGCAGTTCTCTATTTTTGTTCATTTAACTTATGCATGTAATACGTAATCTTTTAGTTAACCTACTTTTGCAAGCTCCGTGTTATACATTTCTGATGTACAGGGAGATTGCGCGTGTCTAATAAAAAATTGTATATATATATATATATTTTTTTTCGATGGCTGTTTCAAGATTATTAGATTAGGATTCTAAAGTAATCAAATTTTATTAGAGCATTAATGGCATGACTGACATTTGAAAACGAAAGTGTAAAATGTTTTCGGCATGCCATTTGTAACATGATAACAAATTAACGATGGTTACATACTAGTAATTCACGAAATGATATCAATGAGTTTAAGAGGAAAAACTCAACTTCCAATTATTCTAATTTATTTATTACCCGACCCCTGAAAGCAATTTGAAAATGTAGTCAAAAATCGTAAATTCTAAGTATCTCGATCAATTTTTGTTACATGATAATAATTTTTTATTTCTATACTGACTATAATAATTTAATAACTAATCTAGGTATAATAACCACGGTAATGTATATAAAATTGAATTCCGTTATTTTAAAGAAGTGATTTTTTAGCCCAGAAAAGCTTTAGCCCGAATGGGCTATTAGTCTCGAAACGGAATTTGAGTGGGTATTACATTAAGTGCTTGAAACAAATTGTTGGCACGAAATATTATCGCTCAGTAATAGTTTTAAAGAAATTAAATATTGAAGAATCTGCATGAATATATGCATGCTTCTCGCACTGCGAAAAAACGGCGCCATTAAATTTTGAACAACGTAGACTTCCACCCGGATATGTACACCTAGAAGCCCGAATTCTGATTTCCGAAATTTATATTTCATGTGAATTTTTAACAAACTTAACGGTTTTAAAGCCAGGAGTGGCAGCACTTGTACGGATTAAAACACTGTTATGTCCAGCGAGCCAGATTGTGTATCGGAAAACCTAAAGATATGCTGTTTTTAAATAATTTGTGATTTTGCTATTCAACTGAATTTCATGTGGTGTAAGTGCAAAGAACATGATGATATTTAATTAATAAACGTTACACACAAAACGTTAATAATAAAAAGACAAAGAAATAATGAAAGGCAAATAAAAGTTTTGCAAGCTATCTTACTATGAAAACTGCGCATTGATATGATTATGATAAACTGAGAAAAGATTTTAAAAAATAGGAAAATGGATACTAACACTTCATCTGGAATTTTAAACACATGTTGCTTTTAAAGTTTGTGTAATTTTTCTTTTGAATTGTATATGGTGTAAGTGCGAAGAGCATGATGCTTTATGATAAAGCTAAAAAGACAAAAAGAAATAATCGGCAGGAGTGAATGCGCCAGCAGACTGGTAGACTACAACCTCAGCGAGAGCTTAGAAAAACCTTAACAAGCCCTTCTGGATTGCGAAAATTACCTTTCAATTCCTTTTCAGGATTTCTTTTTTTCAACCTTTTTAAATGTAATAATGCCATAAAATGAATATTTGTATCAACTAAAACATCTTTGTAACTGTAAATATTTGTCTATCACCAATAGTTTCGAAAATAAAGACCTGGTAAAGACTTTTATAGACTATACTTTTTATACTTTACGGTTTTGGACCTGGTATAGAATTTGCTCCCTTCTTATGCTAAAATACGAAACTTCTTAAGATTCTCTTGCAGATAAAAAAGGTGTACATCTAAAGCTAAATCCCAGCATGCTCCAACAAAAATATAATGGAGAACCGTGTGATTTCTATGATGACAGACAGATAGACAAATAGTTCTCGCATTTCTCTTTTCATGGTTACTCTCTCAACAGTGGAAGAATATAGAGAAGAGGATACAGTTTCGCAATCAATGATATGGACTGTTTGCCATTGGCTGGGAAACCTTTCCTACGAGTGGGTTACTAGATTGAGTTAATGTAGAAGATATGGATAAATTTCAAGTATCCGCATTGCATTTCGTATTCTCGTTGCAGCTCGTTAGGATTTAGGTTGCAGTTCTTCTTCCTTATATTCTGATAAAAAAAAGAAATGCAGCAAACTGAGTTTAAATGTTTCTGAATAACATTTCACAGTTAGAATTCGCGCTTAACATATTATAATTGTTTTTATTAGTATATACACTACAGAAATGCGTTGATGTGCCAGATATATTGGGGGGAATAAATGAAAATTCGGTTGAAACAAAAATCACAATCATTTTTAGAAAAAAAAAGAGCGCGTTAATTATGTTGCATGTTTTTTTATGACTCTTAATCATTCTTCTATTACTTGTAAACTTAAACAATGTTAGTGTTAACAAATTAACAATATCAAAGATTTTGTAATAGAGTTCCTTCTTTTTTTTCCAGCTTAGAACAGAAAACGATAAATATTATAAAAAGTCCTTGTTAGTGCATTTCATAATTTCGAATTTTAGAACGTTGCGTTCCTCTTTTATTGCAGATCCTCTGTGCAATCCTTTGTGGAATGATCTCGTTCTTTTGAGCATTAAAATATTGGCTAATTTAGTGGCTAGTTTGCATAATTGCGGTAGAAGACAAAATATATCGTCTTTGTGCTGCTAAACTGGCACAGTACGAAGAAAACAAATTCTGAGATAAACCCATTTAAAGTTTTCCTTGGTTTTGAAATACAGGAATTACACGCTTAATGGATAGATTAAGGAGTAAGCAGTACTCAGAGGCTTCAGGGCAGTTCTGTTAATAATAATAATTATAAAATGTTATAAAATGAACATTACTTAATGATAAATGTTAAAAACTACGTCACTTTCTCCCCATTATTTTGAACTATACTAGAAGTTTATGCTTCATAATAATGAAAAAAATTCAGAGACAAGAAAAGGGGTTTTATTAATACTGTTGCCACACTGTGACATGTATTTATGGTATCTCGGTATACGCGCTGTTTGTAATACGTTTAACTTGGTACACATTCTGTTCGGAAACGAAACTCTTTGTTTGGTATACGACATTTGTTTGGAATAGGACTCATGTTGGATTAGTGACAACTCCGCGCACTACGCTTATTTACCTCTTTCGAGATAATGCTTCGAATGCCCATGAACGCGAGTACGTCTGTTGCTACTATTCAGTAAACAACTCGAGCTATAACTCTGAATTTTCAAGCAGTATTTTGTTTCATCGCATAAAGGTTTGTAAATTCGTTAACAATGATTTTCCAAGGTATTTTCTCCTTCCTTTCCGCATATCTTCGTGGTGTAAATGGGAGCCCACTCGACGCGCATTCAAGAGGTCCCGGCGAGTGCATTGCACATTTTTCACGTTTCCTTCTACAAAAAATCCTAATGACTCTACAAGTTTTAGTAAAATTAATAAGAAGAGGTAAACAACGAAGAAAACTGTTAGAATCACCATGGAGGTTAAATAAAGAGATTGTTGAAAAGTATGAAGATATCCTGGTATCCAGAACTTGACTGGTGCATAGCGTATGGCAAGTGCGATGGTTTCTACAATTGTGAAAAGTAAAGACGTTATTAAATTGGTTAACGTAGCGAAGTAGTTGAAATGGACTACTTCGATTAACAGCATCGATTAACAAATGAAGATCAAAAACGTTACAGCATGTTGAAAAATTGCTTTGATCTGGATTGAAAAAATATTTATGCACAGAGCTTTATCTATGTACAATATATATTTTACGCCTTGCATTTGTATTTTAGTACAAACCTATGTTATAATCAGTAGGATACTTTACGAGAAAGGATTTATTATTTCCATTTCATTCATAATTGTAAAAAGTGTTCGCATTTTCTACGGACAAGGATCTGGAATAGATTAATGACATATACCGAGGTATAATACCACTGTTTTGCAAAACTGTCATTCTTAATGTTTCAGTGCTACGTTATTAATTAAAATAGAATAGACAATTTTTTAAGAACAGCCTACATTTACATAAGTTTCAAAATGGAAACTATTTTTATGGTTGAAATTTTAGATTACGATAAAATACTAAGCAACAGCTCGGTATTGCATTGCCGGTGATTAAACACTATGGTTCGTCAAATTTCACCTTAGATATTGCAGGAGGTTTGTTATAAGCTTTTTCAGTGTCGCTTCTTGGACGGACTGCAGAATTTTCCTGCATGTAGAGAGGTTTAACATTGGCAGTTTAAAACTGAGTTTCTTTAAAAAAGCGTTATAAAAGAAATGATCCAATGATTGTTTTCCTATTTTCAGCATAGAAATGTCATTGAAGTATATATATTGCCATTGCTAGAAATTTACAGTCTAACTTTGACATGCCTAATCTATAAGATCCTTTACATCAGTAAAGTCATCATGTCACTCTCCCAAAAGTTTAAAAGGGTTACCTTGCTTCCTTTCCGTTTTAATTAAAGAAGTTATAACTTATTTTCTCCCTCTTTTCTGCATGCATTCATTGTGTAACTGCACAGCGTTGAGAGAAAATTTTCAAATAAGGTAGCAAAAGAAAACTAAAAAAACTGCAAAAATCGCAAATGACGTCAAAGATCACGTGATTTTTGTGACGTCATAGTTACGCATGCTCACATGACTTCCGACGTCATCACAAATTTACCCTCTATTGGTTCTGTTAAGTTTCAGCCTGTATTCGATGCTTAGTCGTTTTAATTACGTATCTTAGCTTTGACGAAAATTTTAAAAATATATTGCTCATTTTCGATTGTTTAAGTATCCATTTCTTTTTTCATTAATTCTCATTTAATTTAGGTTTTTATTTTTAAATTAATCTGCGGATTTCTATTTTTAAGAAATTCCTCACGTTTAGACTGTTAGCGCTTTTGTACTAAATTTTTTTTAATTGGTAGTTTTTTATTTATTTATTTATTTATTTTTACTTAACTGTGAACATTTTAATTGAGGAATTGCTTTTCAGTAAGTTTTCCGTCCTGCCTGGTGGTCTTATTTCAAATTCTGATTTCTTAAGAAAGCCTTGTTCTTTCACTGTTAAACTTATTTGTGTTGTTATTTAATCAATCATTGTCAGTATTGCCGGACTGTCGCTAATAAGTGCGACGTCGCCGGCTCTATGATACTTCTACCATTAAAGCACTTGACGTAGGTGTTCAGACGTGGTAAAAGGAAGTATGAGGTAGTGTTGCTATTTAGAAAAATCACGTTGCTTTTATTTTTAAGTCATTTCTATTGCTCTAGTTTTTATCAATATTATAATCAGGAGTATGACTTTTATTTCTTTCTCTGTTTGGCACCCAATATATGACGCGCAACCTATAGTTCGATTCATTATTACCCTAGAACTGGGAAGGGAGACTGACTTAAAAACAAACGCACGGGGGACGACGGTGGGTGGGGAGAGGGATCCAAGCATTTTTTTTTCATTCTTTACACCTTTTTCCCTTCCCTTACCCCTTTCTTGTTATACTGGAGTCAGGCTGTGCAGCCTTGAAAGGAAATCCCACATGTAAACAAAGTTTCCAAATAAACTGATTTTTTAATATAAATTATTTTAATTAATACATTATTTTATCATAAAACATTTTACGATACATTAAAAAAATCTTTGAAGTCGCAAAAAATAGCATAAGAAAATGATGGATGTCGAAAACATTTTGCAAAATCGTAAATACTAAACTTTTAGTAGCTCAATTTGTCAAAAGTCGCAAATTTGCGAAAAATTGCGCAGTCTGGCAACGCTGAACTGGAAGCACGCTCAACGCGTATTCGGGAGGTCCAGAGTTCGAATTCCGTCCAAGGCACTGCACATTTTTCCCGTTTTCGCATCGATATAACTTATTGACTCTTCAAATGAGAACCGAACTAAATGGTGGTGGACGATAATTCTTCACCACCAGTATTTGGCGAATGGGTCCCTCAACCCCCATTCGTACAAAGTACATTAAGATGGAATAACTCTACAAAGTACATTAAGATGGAAGACAGAAGGGGCTTGATTTCAATGATCGTTTCGCATTTTTTATACTTGAAGAGTGAGCACAACGTCCTTCATTTTACACGTGGCCGACAAGAAGAAATTTATGTGCTATGCTTTTAATCTGTAAGCATAACACAGTATACAAGTAACAGGCAAACTGAGTACCTGACTCGGACATAGATGTGTCAATACTGTAACCAATGTACTCGAGAAATCAAAGAATATAACAGAGGCACTACTGCCATTTTTAGTGCAGAACTGCAGTAGAATATGGGCCAGTGCTGTTGCCGCAAAGAAGACGATTTTACTACGTTAGGAATGGTTATTATTCAAAATTCGTATTTTTTGAAATTTGCCAGTATTACAGCCCATACAAGATACGTACATTTTAGGATTTACATTAAGATTAATTAATATTGTGGCTACATATTTTGCATACAAGTACATCTGTTGTTCCGTTATATAGCAGAGTCTGTAATATGAAATTTTGGATTATATTGCATTATATACAATAGGACGGCCTTGTTTAATATTTTTTTTTAATTTATACCCAC
>KK120546.1:132024-179827 GCA_000611955.2 Stegodyphus mimosarum | reverse complement strand
ATTTTTGCTCCTTTATTTCTTTTCTTAACATTGTGTTTGATTGGGCAGTTGAAAAACATATAATATAATAGGTTTTTCATTAAAGAAAATTAAGTGTATGACATACTTAAATACTTTGAAACGAATACCGTAATTTAATTTTCTTCTATTATTTGTGTTGTATCAAGCAACCTGAATTCATTTTGATCTGCACGTATATTTCTGTGATAATTAAGTGTCAATAAATAATGCTCGTTAGATCTGGAATTAAAATTATATTATAATACATTGTTTCACAAAAATATATTCTGACCTTCAAAGTAAGGTGTTACTGGCGTATAATCAATTTGAGCCAAAATCTAACATATTGTGCCCTTTGATATAAAAGTTTTAAAAACTAAAATTTAAAAGTTTTAGATTACATTTTAATATAGTTTTTATTTGAAAACTCTTACGGACTTCCAGTAATGTACCACTTCCGTTTGTCAATTAAACACAGTTATGAGCTTCCAGTAAAGTACCACTTCCATCTGTCCATTTAAAACTACTATGGGATTTATGTAAAGTAGCAGTTTCGGTTGTCCTAATTTTATCTAAAATCTAATCAACTCTTTATCAAAACGCAGAAAGCTTAAATATCGAAAATAAGAATATTGAGAAGTTTGATATAAGGCTTACCGTGGAAGTGTATTTCCTTCCAGAATCAGTAGCCAGAGTAGCCGCCATTGTTGGAGATCACCGCTGCCACACGCCTGGGCATTGATTCAAACAGACTCTGGATGTGTTTTGGGGCTACAGCAGACCAAGCAGCTTCCACACGTTGATCTGCTGCTGCAGCTTGGGATGTAATCTGGGTCAATCGTTCAGCAACCATGGACCACATGTTTTCTATAGGCGAAAGATCCGGAGAGCGAGCCGGCCAGGGAAGCAATTTAATCTGGCGATTGACGAATACCCCTTGGAGAATGCGTGTCACGTGTGGTCGCGCATCATCCTGTTGAAGTATGGCTGTGGACAAGCCCTGAAGGTAAGGAAGGACAACTGGCTCTAACACCTCGGAGATGTAGCACTGGCTGTCTAAAGTACCGGAAATGCGTACTGGAGGAGTGCGATAGTGATATCCAATACCGCCCCATACTATAATACCCGGTGCAGGACCAGTGTGGCGGTGCACAACGCAGCTGTTCAGCATCTTCTCTCCACGGTGTCTCCAGACTCGAATCCGACCATCCTGGTGTTGCAGACAGAAGCGTGACTCGTCAGTAAAGACAATTTCATTCTATTCTGCCGTCCACATCCTTCTTTCATCGCACCATTGGCGGCGGAGACGTCTGTAGTTCTGCGTCAAGGGTAGACGAAGCAACGGACGCCTTGCGGACAGACCACTCTGCTGTAAACGGCATCGAATGGTACGCTTAGACACTGGATGATGCGTTACAGACTGAATGTTCTGTGCTATGGTTCGTGATGTGACTCAGCGATCCGTCACTGCCATGGGCACAATGTTCCTGTCATCACGTGAAGTGGTGCACTGAGGTGGATGCGATCGAACACGTCGGTCCGTCGTACCCTCCTGCATCCAACGGTCACATATCCGCATTAAACTTGTTTGGTTTCGTCCAACACGACTACCGATTTCCCTGAAAGATAATCCACACTCTCGGTATGCCACTAGCCTTCTTCTGTCGAATTCGGATACTTGATCAAACGATGATCGTTGTTTACTACAAGGCATAAATGATCGTTCTTTTAAAAAAAAACACAGGAAAAACACAATTGCCGAACTCGAAATCGTCGAAAACTCCAAGCCTTAAATAGCGCTTTGAAGTGGCGCCACAGGCGCGCGTGATGTGCGTCTGCGCTGAAATCCTAATCATTTGCATATCTCACCTCCACTAATGCATGTTGTAAATTTCATGCTATTTGCATGCTTCCTTCAGGGTGCTGCATTTACGGTGGCCAGCAGTGTATATGTATGATATAGCAAAATACGATGGCTGCGCTAAGAAACGGTTGGCGACATCAAAATTAAGTATTCTAAATTAGGTGTTCTCTCAAATTCGAGATCTTTCCATCTTATATAACGCTGCTTGAAAAAGGTAATTAAAAATTAACCAATCACAGTTTAGCTATACTTTATGCACATACGTAGTATAAATAGCTACTAACTGCGTAGTCTCTCCCTCTTTCGCCTCTTCGCCTGCCTGCTCACACCATGTCGCTCAGCCTTTGCTAGCTGTTCGCCATTATTTAAAATGTAATTGCATATCTGAAGTTATAGAGCGCGTTTAGCATTCCTAATCATTTACCGGTTATGAAGATATGTGCTAAGAAATTCGTCATCCAAAAATAAATGATGTTTACTATCAGACCGGTTGCGATTTTTTAAAATTCCATCGGGTCATTTCACTACGCCGCAATTTTGCACGTACTTAAAACGAATTAAATACATAATAATTTAAGTAAAACAACGTTAGTAATATTGTATGTTTTAGTAACTAATAGCAGTTACCAAATTTTAGCTTAACATATTAACTTTAATAAATTCTTAGTTAGTAGGATGATTTAATTAAGGCAAAACAAGTAAGAAATCTACCAGAGGAGGAATAGTTTAGTGACGGATAGATTTAAAAACAGGTAACCATGTTTACATTGCACATGGCAGAAAATGAGAAAACTCCATGCAGCTGAATTGCTTATCAGGAACAAAAGTTAGATCAAAGTGCCAGTTCTGGATGCCTTCGTGAAAGATTCTCGAAGGGAACTAGATTGCCTTCACGTTACACAAGAGAAGACCAAGAAAATACCCATGAAGCTAGCCTGATCACCGTGGTTCGAAAACAGGTCGTATTGCCAGCGCTCAGAGGTCTTCACCATCCCAGCACTGGTGGGCTAATCAATCAGAAAAAATTTTTCTATTCCTATTCTTCCGTAACATAATGAAATGGAATATTTTTTTTATTTATCCGAAACATTGCGTGGCTAAAACTGCTCCGCATTCATATACCTCTGGATGAAATATTTTGATAGAAATATTTATATATCTTATGGCTTCAATAAACGCAGTATGAGTGTTTTATTGTTAAGAGCTATAAGGTTATGATATGGGGCGCAGCCCCAGTCCACCTGATTGAGAAAACTCAGTCTTATGACTTTGAAGTAGGGACTTGCCTAGCCAACAACAAACGAGGGCAGCCAGCGATCCAGCCGTGTTCGAAGTATCTAACAGAATTATAAGAAAATCTAAAGCAATATTTGTAGTAAAAACTAGCCCCGGAGAAACCAGTCATCGAGAACTGAGTAACAAAAGGATTAGTATAATGAAAAGAAACAAAATAAATACGAGTGTGTATGGTTGCCAGCATAAACCAAAACCCAAGAAATCCATTCACTCCATAACTAACAAAACAAAAATAAAAATTAAACACAAAATAGGTTATAACATGAAACAAGACATCACAACACGTAAACAAACACTCAAAACAAAAACATTCAACAAATACAGTTATAATCTCACTTCATCAGGTATTTAATTCTAATAAACTCCAATAGTTTCTCTGTTTTCATTTATAAATTTCATAATATTTTGTGCCAATTCCATTAAGTTTTCATAATTCCTGTTAAAATCTTCTTCATATTTGTTTTTATATTGTTCCCTCAATCTCAAAGTAAGCACAAAGTCATTTAAGTAGTGTTCCGCATCTCCGTGTTTATCACATGCTTTACATTTATCATTTTCCTGGAGGCCAAATCTGTGTAAATATGCGGGGAACCGCCCGTGTCCAGTCAAAAATTGATTCAAATCTATGTTATTATAGGTTCTCATATTTTTAGTAACATTAATATTCTTTAACAAAACTTTGCTTCTTTCGAACGATTCCCAGCCACTTTTCCACTTTCTTATTATATCATTAAATAAGGTGGTCTGAACTTTCCTCTTAGAATACTGTACATTATTCACAGTCATTCCTTCTTTAGTGGCCAATTTGGCAAGGACGTCCGCTCTCTCGTTGCCAGCATTACCATCATGTGCTTTTATTCAGTGTATCTTTATATTGTGTAACTTTTTTAACCTGTTGTAAACATCCTTAATTTCATTAATTAAAATATCGTCATTAAACAGACTCGAGAGTGGCTGCAAAACGGAAAGTGCATCTGAGTATATATTTATATAATACTGTATATTTAAACTTTTTTCAATCCAAAGAAGTGCTTTATAAATAGCGTACATTTGTGCTTGGTATACAGAATTGAGCTGACGTAGTTTTATCTTAATATTTTCAATCTCAATTCCGTGAAAAAGATGACACAGGAGCAGCCAATATCACCCCCGAGCCCGGATCCACCTGTGAAAATGTCAATCTCTTGATTTTCCAAGAATAAACAGTCAAACGGTATACTAGTCTCTTCCTTTGGACGTCTGAAGTAAATATTATATTTATCATAAGCCACCATTATCAATATCAATACCATTAATTTCTATATTATCAATAATATCATTTGCCAGAAGAAATTTATTTTAATAGTATTCATATGCAACTGAGAGAGGCAGAACGCCTGCCAATATACAAATGACCTCCGTAGAAACAGTTCTAAAAGCCCGTGTTACCGCCAGCATCCAGCCTCTCTGTATAATATTCAATTTACTCCTCAATCTCATCAGCTCCCCCGTCCTGGGACACCACGCTCCTATTCCATAAACAATCTTGGGGGCGATAACGCACTTATAGTTCTCTTTTAATATTTTTGATTTTATGTTTAAAGTATTGGGACCAAAACTATTTCTGTAATACTTTAAAACCATATCCGTACTTCTATGAATTTCTTTAAAATTGTCTGTAAAATTCAATTTATCGTCTATAATTACTCCCAAATATTTAATATTCTTATCAAATTTTAATCTTTTACTGTGGAACTTCAGCTGAGGTGTTCTGGTCTTGATTCCTCTCCTTGGAAAAAAAGAGAGTATGTGTTTTATCAGCATTAAAAACTATTCCCTCCCTTCCACTCCTTTCATCAAAACTCTCCTGAACTCTCACAAAGGTGGATTGTATTTTTTCCAAGGAATCACCGTGAATAACGGCTAGAATATCATCTGCATAACAGATAAGTTCCTCTTTTGGAATTTGACATTCGTCTAATAAATCATTAATAATTAGGCCCCAGAACGGGGGAGCGCTACATGAGCCTTGGGGGCATCCTTTATATATTTCAATTTCTACAGAGTTACCACCAGTACTGGGAATATAAACTAATTTTCTATTCTTAAAATAATCCTTTGTGATATTTAACATATCTTTAGTAATATCCAGACGTTTTAAATGCCTTAATAGGGAAAACCATCTAATGGAATAGAACGCACCCTTTACATCAAAAGACACCAACACCATGCGTTGTGCGTCTTTCAGTTCTCGTATTCTAGAAATAACCCTATGCGAAGCCAAATTTGTAGATCTATTCCTTCTGAATCCATACTTTTTATCGGAAATGATATTATGTTTCTCTATAACATGAGTTAACCTGTTTACCAATAATTTGTCTAATATTTTAGCAAGGAATTTTAAGACATATTGGACGGAATCTGTCTTGATCCTTTGGTATCAGGACAAGTCAACTAACTTTCCATTTATCCGGAAAAACATTCATTTCCAGACATTTATTATATAAAATTAACAAAAATGAAGGCATTTCAATAAAGGTTCCCTTTATAAGTATAGCACATATTTCGTCCAGTCCAGGTGCAGATGCATTTCTTAACTTCTTAATCACTTTAAAAATTTCTTCATAAGTAAAGGGTGGCTGTCTTCCTTGCATACCATCCAAGAGTCCTTCTTCAATATAGTCCTGAATTTCATCATCATTTATATTTAATGCGTTATTGATAATTTTGTAATATTTCTGTTCTAATGTAATGTTTTCATCATGATTTCCCTTGGCAATTATAATTGGTCTCTTGATTCTATTCATGGCAATCTCAAAAAAAATTATCATAATATTCTTTATTTCTCATAAATATGCTTTCTTTATATTCCCTCTTGACTTTCTTAATTATCATCTTATAAATAGCAAGTTTCTTTTTATATTCTATTCTCATTCCGGTCCTGATTTTCTCCTCCAAATCTTTAACTTGAAAAATTTCCTTGCTGCTCTCACCATTCTTCTTGCTCTTATTAAATCTTCGTTCCACCAGGGAGACCTATCTTTTTTCTTAATTCTACATTTTAAGTCTCTATACCTCTGTTTTCTAATCACATCTTCAATTTCTTCTATCAAACAATTCAGATCTTCCCTTGTGTTCACTGTAATTAATTTATTTCTATTAGTCAGCCTTCTGCAGCATCTTTGGATTCTTATGGGATTCTTAGTAAATACAAATGTCTTATCTTCTTTTTGAATTTCGTGATCTGTCTCGATTAACAGATATTTATGATCGTTAAGTGTAATTGCCTCAAGAATATCCATCTTTATATTAGTAATATCATAAGAGGGAGAGCAGATGACCAAATCTGTCCACCCCTCACACACAGATGAGGAAAAAGTTGGTACTGAGTTTTCTTAGTTTAATAAAATCAAGTCTCTTTGTAAAATAAAATCTGATGTTAAAACTCCCCTGCTGTCCAATATAGGTGCCCCCCAAATAAAATTCTTAGAATTAAAATCTCCAATAACAATAAAATCTTCAGTATATAAAGATAAAACTCGTTATAAGAGCTATAAGTATTTCTCCCCGCCTTCATAGCATGCCTTCGTGGTGTAATGGTTAAGCACACTCGGCGAGTATTCGAGAGATCCGTGGTTCGAATCCCGGCGAGGACATTGCTCAGTTCATCGATTTCCTTGTTTCGAAAAAGTCTAAAATGATTCTATACTGGCGCCTGAACTAAAAAGGTGGTGGATGATGATTCTTCACCACCGGGATTTGGCAATTGGGTCCCCTGAACTCCAATCGCCCTTTAAAAGGGGAGTATATGGGGCTGTTGCAATCAATAACATTTGGTCCCTGTACATTCCATAATCATTTAACAGAGCAAAACTCAAACTCGAATTTTAAATGAATGATAATCAACTCTTGAACTCACTAATTCGTGCTATATTCACTAAAACCCACTATTGAATTTTTGAACTGAAAACTACCTTCTTTACCTAATTTTGTAGAAAATTTTCTGTAAAAGTAACACTAACTTCAACAGTTGGTTTTATACATTTTTCTAAATTTTACAGTGATTACATCATAATTTAGATAGATAACACTTTTTCATAGTTAGTAGTAAGATCTTAAGTAAGTAATTAAGTTTGTTTTGGTTTATAGGTTCACGGGAGGTAAAATCTGAAAGTAAGCTATAGGTGTTTGAAATCTTTTATCCGAAACAATACGAGATTCAAGATAATTTTTACAAACTAATCTATTCAGGATACAAGATAATCTATATTTCATTATAGAAAAAACTGAAAGAAATAATTATAAATAACGAGTTATAAGAAATTATGTTTAACTTCCTAAGAACTAATCAATATCCTTGAAAAATGAGAGATTAACTATCATTAGTGCGAGTATCTGCATGAAATAGCCGTGCGCATATTACGAATCGCTCAGAACTAATAATTTGTTCACTTACAAGCATTAAGCGTGGACAAAAGAAAAATAAATAAATACTCTCTCTAAATCCCTTTCTGCTGCTAATTTAGTTACAAACCTTTCCTCGGTGGCAGCGCGTGGTGTATATCTTTTATTCATACAGAGTATGAAACCGCGGTACCAACAGCAGCTGCAAAACAGCACAAATCGCAACATTTTATCGTGTTTGTGGAAGTGGCATCGAATAATATCACAGTCGCGTGTGTCTCCAATACTTTTCTATTCAAATGAAGCCGCAGAAGCATGTATTGGCTGGTCACATTTACAGCAACGTAACGGTCCCAAGTCCTTTTCATAAATCCTCGCGGACACAATAAATAATGCAATCTTTCGCGTGTTTTTGCCAGTCGCATTTTTACATTTAGTTTGTTTACTGTTTTGCGGTGTATGTATTTTTGGTGTTTTTTATGCGTCGTTTAAGCCCGGCTATATTGTCTCCAACAGCTCTTTCTGGCGTGAAATATAGAGCGAGAAAACAGACGCTGGTTTCCGAGGCGCTTTCGTTTGGATTTTTGTGAGTGGACACTTTATTTTCGAGCGAAAAATTGTATTTCTTTTTTTTGCAGGCATTGATTTTACTTTATTCCGTTATCTGTTATTGGGGGGAGGAGATGTAATCGTAAAAATGCCATGTTTTGAAATATTTCAGTAAAGTCTTATCACTGAAGTGGAATTGGTATCAGTTGTAAAGTTTACGAAAGTTAAACTTTTTCTAGCTGGTGCTTTTTTCGTTTTTGCTGTTTAGTTATCTTTCACTATATTATCATCCACAGTCATAATACCCAATATTCACTATCCACTCGAGTAATATAAAGATTTATTACATTTTTTTGAGCTTGGTTTCTTTGTGTGTGTGATTAACATATTCAGTAAGCATAAAGAAAATCCGTGGTTCGAATCCCGGAGAGAACATAATTGACTTTTTATGATCCTGACTTCGAAATATCTAATTGTCTTTGCACAAGCGCCCCAGCTGAAATATGGTGAAAGGCAACTCAGTACCAACTTGGTTTGGTGGACTGGATATCCTGCCGCTTCCCAGTCGCTCTTAAGTGAGTGAGAGTATGAGGAATTATCATATTTTCTCGTGCGTGTTCTTGTAATGTAAGTGGTTTTCATAGGAAATATTCAGTTCCCGTTGTTTAAAGTTCAGTAACTTCGTTGATTCCGCTTTTTATTGATGATTTAATTAAAATGGAAATTAAAAAATGCGACAGACAATTCAGCTTGCGGATTCAGATGATTCATAGAATTTAACCAGCCAGACAGCCTCACCCTGCTGGCTGCATAGACTTGAGCTAAGTTAAAATCCTGCAGAAGGCATGGATGTTTGCAAGTGCATAGTATGTTTACGACATAAAGGCATTTACGCTGCTGGCCACCCAAATTGCAACACCAAGAAAGACAAGAGATATCACAACAAAATTTATTTAGTAGATAACATGTTGACCAAGTATCAAATGATTAAATTTATAGACTTCTGTGAAGTGTGGTTCCTTCCAGAATCAGTAGCTAGAGTAGCAGCCGCCATTGTTGGAGATCACCGCTGCCAGACGCTTCGGCATTGATTCAAAGAGACTTTGAATGTGTTCTTGGGGTACAGCAGACCAAGCAGCTTCCACTCGTTGCCGAAGTTGATCTGGTGTGGCAGCTCGGGATGTAATCTGGGTCAGTCGTTCAGCAACCATGGACCACAATGCCGAATTTGAAATCGTCGAAAACTCCAAGCCTTAAATAACGCTTTGAAGTGGCGCCACAGGCTCGCGTGATGTGCGTCTGAACTGAAATTCTAATCATTTGCATATCTCACCTGCGTTAATGCGTGTTGTAAATTTCATGTTATTTGCCTGCTTCCTTCAGGGTGTTGCATTTACGGTGGCCAGCAATGTAAAATACTATCAAACGAAATTTGTCTAGATTTGTTGGTGGAACGGAAAACTCTAGGAAATGGGGATGGATTCTCCTTCAAACTGGGCACTGAGCTGCTCAAATTTGCATATTATTTATCAGGGAACGTTTAAATGATTGTCTAGCCGTCGTTATTGTCATAGTCCTAAAACGTAAAAGCCACTAACTTTGTTCACACTTGTGGAATGGGATTTAAGCCGTAGTCAAAGATAAAGCTGCTCGTGCGTTAACGTGCATTGATTCAACAAAATTGTTGATCATTCGTGTTTCTTCAGCGGTGATTGGTTGGCTTTTATACAAGATTGCCATAAGTTTGAACATCTGGAAGATTTAGACGAAATCCTCATGCTAGTTTCCGCGACGTAGCAATGGCTGGTTGTTCAGCAACACAAGTTCCGCTTATGCCTCGTAAGGCCCTCTTGTGAACTGTCCATAATGTACCAATATCTTATTAAACAGAAACTTCTGTTTAAGTGCCCAGTGCGTAAGCCAATGATAGGCCTAACACTTGCCTCTTGCTCACAAGAAAATTCAGTGATTTTTAAAACAAAAAGGCGAAGTGTACTGTAACTATTTTTACCATTGAAACTGTATTGTTTTCAGAAAATAGTAATTGTTAAGCACATTGTGAAAACTTTCTCCTATTATCTCAATACGCTGATCATCAAGACAGCATTCTTTGGTGTATTAGAACAGCGTTTCTTAAACTGTGCTCCAGGAAGCCCTGGATTACATGGAGATCACTCAAATGCTTCGTCAAACTTACATGCTTCTTTTCTTAACTTTCAAGAAATTAACCTAAAATAAAAGCGATAAAATTTTATATCTGTACAAAATTAAAAACGTAGAATAAGAACCTTCGCTTTCTCTTGCTAATTTGAATAGTCGATGCAAATGCGACAGTCCGACATCACGAGTTACGACTACTCCATCCGACAATTTCTAGTATTCTCAGCAGCCATGCTGGGAATCATCCGGAATCTCGTTATCGATGGTTTCCCTGCTCATTTCTTTATTGACAGCCAGACATAGGAAATCCGTTAGATCTACAAATACAGGGGATGCCTCAGTTTTAAAAATGCAAAGGAATAGCTTATAATTGAATGTAAAACGGTTCTGCGAATAGCCAGGATATTAGTCACTTGTTGATGTGTGTCTTCTAAAATATAAATTGATTGAAAGTTTTTTATTTTAATTTTTTGTTTATTGTTAAATGTTATTGATTATAATAGCATCACACATTCTCTTTCATAAGATTAGAAATAACAAACACAGCCTCTCTGGAGCCTCTCTGAATGTATATATACATATATTTATATAAGTACATTATAATGAAATCCAACAACAATAACAAACAAATATTTATTTTTTTTAAGATTACAACAGATACCATGGGAGCTCTTCACTGGTATCTGTACCCATGGAACAAAGTCCATGAGTGGTACAATTATTGGGACTGTACACCTTATCAAAATTATCCCAAAATCTTTTCTAGTAACTACTGCATGATGCACTGGCAGGCACGTCCTGCAAAAACATTATCCCCTATTTATAAGATTGCTCTCGATAAGACCATCAAGGTCTATCACTTCAAGGTCATGATTTTGTAAATTCATTAACTTCATAAAATCTCGGCCACTAAATAACTCTTTATTTAAAATAGTATGTAAGGACAGAGGGAATATACATACATTTCTTCATTTACATACTGAAGCCAGATGGTTTCGTCGTTCTCCCCATGTGTAACGTGTATACTAGTCAACTTCACTTCCTCCAAGACGACATACCTCCCCTTGAAGCAGATTGCCCTCGAGTGCTTTGCCACAATTAAATAAACCACTAAACTACATGGTTATTCCGATGAAAGCTACTAACCCATATTTTTGAGACAAAGCTTTCTTTCAGAACGCAATTTCGAATTGAAACGTCGATTATTTGATAGAAATTGACTGCTTAAATTTGCCTGTTCAAGCGACATTTCCGCAAAGATCAATAAACGTCTCAATGAAATTTAAAGGTTTAACTTATAGGTAAAAAATTAAATTTATTTACTGCTCACGAAAAAATTCTTACCTTCAAGAAAAGGATAGAATTTTTGACAACTTACGTGCGCACAAAAGACTTTTAGTGCTTCCTAACAATAAAAGACTCTTTAGAAGAGAAAGATGTCTAAATAGGTAAGCCATGTATTGAAGGAATCACCTGAAATATTTGATTGATTAATCAATATTTTCCAAATGAACACCAGATTAAATATGAAAATAAATTGCGGATTAAAAACCCATTTTTTTGAGCTAAAATAACAGGCAGATTAACGGTTATTGGAAGTGATAATGTAACATGAATCGCGTAATATTCGCGAATTTACGGGAGTAGTTTGGAAGGTTTAAGCATATAACCTTCTTCTTCAGCTACAGAATTAAATAAAATCTGATGTGTACACCACATGACTTCCTTGTACGGAATATTAAATTATACGCAATTTTTCTGCATTTCATTTAAACATATTGAATTAAAAGTTAACGAATTTTGAATTAAATCTACTTCGTCGATAGCGCATAAACCACAATAGAATAAATGCACTCTTTTAAAGTTCACTATATTTATTTACCATTGCCACACTTCGGCGCTAGGTTCACTTAACAGCGTTACATCTCATTCATTTTTATCTTAGAGTGAGCAAAAATTATAGCATCTAAAAAATTACCACAAGTTCTATTCAAATACTATAATAAATCTAAAACGATGTATAAAAGAATTAAACATATAAAAAAACAGCTTTCACAGACGATTTAGCACCGCTTACCATGGATGCATGAATGCATGGGCTGCTAATTAATTCAGTTCTCACTTCACGGCAAGCCAAAAATATATAATTGAAAGATATAGAAAAAAACATAAAACACCAAGTACAGTTAAAACAATTTTTGCAATTAAAATTACAATTTGTACGCAAAAACCAGCTAATAACTTAAATGATAATTCCGGGAGGAATCAAGCATAATTTAATTCGCAATAATAAAAGAAGACGTTACTGTGTTGTTGCGAAGCTTAGTTTCTCTAAATTGGCAATATATCTACTATTCTGCTAAGCTTCAAATGTAAACAAATACGGCCGCTATCATAATAAAAATTAGGATTAGCCGCACTTAAAAAACTTTTAAATTGTTGATAATTCCACAATTATTGCATGCAGGTTAACTAAGGGCATAAAAATCTTAAAGATAAGAACAACAGAATTCAATCATTTTTAAAACAAAAAATGCGCACTTTACAAACTTATAAAAATAAAGAAACTGAGCTCGCTGAGCCGAGTAACAGAGTGGATATATATATATATATATACATACATTTATATACTTTTGGTGCGGCCGATTGCAACCAAAATGCGATGTGCACATCTACATGTTATACAAAATCGTCAACGTTCTGAGGCTACTCGTTTTTGAGTTATGCAAGATACATACATACATACATACGTATGTACGTAAGCACAGACTCCACGAAAAAAATCTCTTCAGAATCCATTTTAAATTAGTTTTATAATTATTTTGGTGGAAAAGAGTTCTTTATTCTGCCCTTAGGTACGGATGTCATTCAAAAACATCGTTAAATTGCATTCGATAGCGGTAAAAATAGATATTTTAGTTGAAATATGGCACCCGAAATGTTTCGCAATTATAATACTTTCTTTTTACTTCGTACAGGGAAGTAAAAAGCGCAAAAGTTTTATTTTGCACTTCTGCAGTAGAAAAACAAGGTTCTATGTTTAAACCTTGAAATTTAGTCCTGCAAATTTATTTTGCACTTCTGCAGCTGAGGAAGCAATTTTTATATTTAAACCATCTAAACTAGTCCTGCAAACCGTATTGCATTTCTGCAGCTTAAGAAGAAGGTTCGATATTTAAACCTTCACAAACTAGAATTTTATGAATATTACGCTAATCCTTGTTGTCTTATCCTTCTAAAACTTCAATTATTATCAATGGACAACCTTCGAGCATGTCAGCAGAAAAATATTTATTTAAATGACATCTGATTCATCGTTGCAAGAAAAATTTAAATAAATGCCATTAGTGGAAATCTGGTACAGTTTAAAAAATTCATACGTTAACTTCTTAGAAAGTTGGGTTGGTACTTTTAGCATTTGCAACTACATGAAAAGGAACTCAGCTGTACGTGCTGCCAAAAAATAAATACCGCAACAGACTTGATGACGAACATGACGTTATAATTCAACTTTCCTCCAAAAGCCTAATATTAGGTATATATGTCCGGTATTTAAAAGCAGTATCACTCATCTCATTAAAACAAAAATTTTAAAGACCTGTTTAAATACGTTATTTTAAGAGCTTTGGGTTATTTTACGAGATTTGGGATTAATTTTGAAATTACGTTTGAAGCAAGTAAATATTATTTGAAATAATAGTTATTTTTATTTTAAATAATCCGTCAACCCAATGTTGCATTAAAACCATACTGTAGAAGCAAAACAGGAGTTCCACAATAAAAGTTGACATTAAAAGTTATTAAAATTATTATTAAAATTATCTTTAAAGATTACGAAACGCTGGCTTAGGAGAATGGTTATTTCTTAAAATAACCATTCTCCTAAGAGAAACAAAAGTAGCAATTCAAAATTCAAAATTAGTAAATTTTATTACTAAAAGTGGTAAAAGTAGTTCTGAATAAAAGTAGTAATTTATAGCTTAAAAACCAATAAAATATTCGAGAAGAATGATCAAACAGTACCGTCGTAGGCTGAGTAAAATAACTTTATAGAGACATTAGGTTATTTCGAAGCTGAGAGATGTGAAAAATGAGCAATGCCCTCGCCGGGACTCGAACCACTAACCTCTCGAATACGCGTCGAGCGTGCTGACCATTACACCACGAAGGCATGCCAAGAATGTGGGAGAAATATCTTACGTACTCCTTCTTTTAAAGGGTGACTGGGGATAAGGGGAGCCGATCGCCAAATCTTGGTGATAGAGAATCATCATCCACTACCTTTTTTGTTCGGGCGCCACTGTAGAAACATTAGGTTATTTAGAAGCAGAAGAAAGGAAAAATTGCAACGCCTTCACCAGAACTCGAACCGCGGAATTCTCGAATACGCGCCGAACGTGCTGACCACTACACCACGAAGGCATGCCAAGGAGGCGGGAGAAATACCTTATAACTTAAATTTTTCCAATGATACAATCATATTTAGTAAGAGTTACCACATTTATACAATTCTGCGCATTGCTTTAATAAATTACCTTTTACGTTTTGATTAAAATTTGCATCGTATGGCGCTTTCTTTACAACGAAAAATCAGTCCTTTTCTTATACAGTAGTATCTCGGTGTATGTCCACATTCAGATACGTCTCATTAGGTAATGTAATGTAATGTAATGTAAAGGGCGAAGTCCTCAGCCCCCCTAGCCGAATAAACGGCCTTATGGCTAAAAGAGGACAGGCCCATCCAACACAAACAAAAACAAAAACACTGGTGATATATCCCTATTCCAAAATATTTTAAAATCTATGTTCTCTATCCATGTTAAAAGTCAAACGATTTAAAATATTAAACTTTTAAAATTCAATTAAAGAGTATCCTGTCTCTATTAAACTCTTTAATTTACATTTTAAAGACCAATTTAAATATATCAATTTCTACATAAAATACCTTAAAATGTGAAGAAGTGGAAAGAAGAACTTAATTCCATTAAGTGTTTTATGTCTCTATTAATCATTTTGATTAGATTGCCAATAATTATTAAATCCAAATTTAGTAGTATTTTAAGCAGTCCCTAATCAATTAAGTCACAACTGTGTAATTACAGTAAGAGCATGTCACAGGTACATTGTACAATATCTTATGTTTTACAACAGCAAGTATTTCATCATATAATGCAAAGTATAACATAATTTACACAATTGGTATAATGGATCACATACAGCCATTGGTTTCATAGCAAAATCTCATTATATAGTACAAAATATACCGCAAATAAATACAATTGGTATAATATATCACATACAGCGTCCAATATCATACAATATTCATTTACTCTTTATAAACATTTACATGAGTTCACAGGATATCTCTCTCCTCACTAAAATTTATAAGGCCTTAGGGAGTTATTCTGAGCACTAAATTCTCAAATCCATGAGGAACAACAATTTACAATAAGATTACAAAATAATACAAAGCAATTACAAAACTCAAATTCATTAGAATTTTTTAATAAAATACTTCCACAATAGTATCCTCTATATTACATAAAAGCTCTTAAACTCCAAAAATATTATCACTTTAAGTTAATATAATAAAACTAAAATGTTCATAACCATCCTTAATTCCTAGTAATTTCCATTCAATACCCTATCAACTCTCAATTCCAATAATTGATTTATTGCTGTTGATGATACTCAATATATCTTTGGCAAACTGTTTAAATTTGGAGTTTTTAATTCTAAGTTCATTAGTACTTGTAATTCCATATTTCATCCTCACCCCCTGAGTAAGTGCACAGAACTCGACAAAGTGTTCTGCGGTTCCAACTTGATCACAAATGAGGCATTTATCGTTGCCCTGGAGGTGGAATCTGCTTAAATAAGAGGGGAACCTCCCATGATTAGTAATGATCTGGTTAACTGCTGTATCTTTATAAACCCTCATCTTAGTTGAAACTTCTATATCTTTCAGGTAGTAATTTCTTCTTGTGGAAGTTTCCCACTCTTGTTTCCATAGTTTATGGTAATAATCATTCATAGTAGCAATCAACTTTCTTCTTGATGGTTTAACGCATAAGTATTCCATTCCATACCCCAGGGCGGCCTCCTTAGCCAGTGCATCCGCCCTCTCATTACCGCAATGCCCAATGTGTGCTTTGATCTACTGAATACTGAATATACTGAATGTTTTTCATATAGATATACTGAATGTTTTTCATAAGCTTTGTAATAAAGATCTTTAATATTTTACGTCTCATTAGGTATGTGTCCTGTCTCGATCGGCAAATTTTTGTTTGGTATATGATGTTTGTTTGGAATACGACTCGAGTTCGATGAGACACGACCACGCACACCTGTTTATCTCTTTCGAGACAATGCTACGATTATACATGAGCGTCAATACGCTTACTGTTACTATTCAGTAAACAATCTGCACTGTAAATCTGAATTTTAAAATGATTTTGTGTTTCTTCGCGTAAAGGTTTTGTAAATTAATTAAAACTGGATTTTAGGAAAGTTAAAAAGAAATATCAAGCAACGAAGAAAATTGTTAGGACCATCATGGAACTAGAAAAAGGAGATTGTTGAAAATGGCATAGATATCCATGAAAGTGATGAACCGAGAATGACAAGAACCGAGAATTCGATCCATGATAATGACATATATACCCGGAACTTGGCTATTTCATAACGTATGCCGAGTACGATGGTGTATAAGATCGTGAAAAACAAAAGCACTGTTAAATCGGCTAGCATTGCGATAGAGGTGAAATCGATTGCCAAACGAAGACAGACATGTTAGAGCATGTTGAAAAATTGCTTGTGTACTGGGTAAGAAAAAAATGTTTACGTACAGTATCATATGCAGTGTTTCGTTTATGAACAGTATATATTTTACCCAATGCATTTGCAGTTTAGTATCAAACAGTGATATAGTAATAACAATGGGACGATTTTATAAGAACTCATTAATACGTTTCTCTTAATTTATTACTAGAAACATTCGCCTGGAATACGTCCAAGGATATGGAACTGATTAATGGCTTATACCGAGGTACTACAGTACAGGTATATCCGAGAGCATGTGCTTACTTTTCTAGCAAATTAAAAAAAATCTAATGTGCTTTCAGAATAACTTTAATTAACATAAGAATAATCCGGTATGACTTCTTGCTTCTGTTTTCCTTCATTACTATTTATGGGTTGTTCGCAAGACATCCAAATGTTGCGTATATATTTCTTCTTATGCAAGAAATACATTTTTCAAAATTTTCATCTTCAGATATCTCTTCTTTTATGTTTTAGTTTATTCTATGTTTACGTAAGTTTTCACGTTTTTCCTCTTTCTTTTCGGCCTACGTGTAAACTTATGTTGTAGAAATAGAACGTTCCACAGAAAATGAAGATATGAAAATATAAGATGAAAAAGATATTTCACACTGCATATAGAACAGTATAATGCTTTTGAAAAGTAAAAATTCCTCTTTTTGCATTTTAGATATTACAAAGATAACTCACGATTTGCTGCTTAGTTCAGGTTAAATAACTTAGCTTGACTAGAATTTAAAGAAGAATATCCACATGTTTCAGAAGCGGTTAAACATATTCAGAAACAGATTATTTATGTACAATAATAAAGTAATTTCCTACTATAGGGGACACCTTAAGAACGACATTTACGGCGGAAAAAAAAGAATCTGATGTGATCAGCTCATGAATTCTCACTAATTCAATATTCAGACAAAAGTTCAGTTGTCTGAATAGCAACAATATTTATCTAAACTATCACTTTCTGTTGATCATTTATAAATAAAATCAAATTTGCTTATATTGTATATGGTTCAATGTTAATTATAAAAATACTCATTTTTATTATTCTATTCTCCCATACAATGGACAATGATAACTATACGCTCATGGGCACATACGTTCTCGTGCTTTGATTTTGAAAATATCTTATCGATCTTAGTATATCCTCTGGTCACGCAGTGTTTCGGATTCAGAGATCAATAATATAACAATTACAAAATTTTTAAAAGCAGCATATCTTTAGAATTTCTCGTTGAATGGTAACTGCTGTCATACACTCACGTTTGTGAAAATTGCAACACCATGAAGGACTTACGCGAGTGAGCTGAAATTTTCAGGAAATGCAAAGTAGCGCATGATATGCAAATGATTAGAATTGCAAATCCGTAGCGCATGCGTATGCTGAGCAGCTCCCTCTGAACGGCTGATGGATCCGAATAAATAGACGGCTGTAGCGAGGCGTGTATGGTTATCGGTGGTTATCTGCTAGTGGTAAACGTTAACTCAATCTGTACTTATGCCTCGTCGACGAAAGAGAGCGAGATTTGAACAACTTACAGAGTTTGAACGAGGGAGAATCATCGGCCTTCGTGAAGCTGGATTGTCGTATCGTGCAGTAGCCTCTCGTGTGCAGCGTAACAGCAGCACAGTGATGCGCGTTTGGAAGCAGTGGACGGACGAGTGTCGGACAACTCGGAAATCCGGGAGTGGACCCCGAAATGTGACGTCAGCTCGCGATGATAGACACCTGGTCCGCATGGCGCGGACGGACCGTACAGCTTCCTCTAGACAATTGGCAGCACTGTGGTCAATAGCTACAGGTGTTTCATTGTGTGCTTCATCAATTCGTAGACGTCTGCTGCAGTGTGGACTGCGCGCACGGACTCCTTTATACAGGATCCCCCTAACGCACGACCATCGCCGCCTGCGGCTACAATGGGCCAATCAGCATAGAGACTGGCGTGCTGATTGGCAGCATGTCGTGTTTTCTGACGAATCCCGCTTTAATTTGTGGTACCATGATGGCCGCATTCGTGTCAGACGCTATGCCGGTGAACGCCACCTTCCGGAGTGCATTATCGAACGCCACAGTGGACGAACACCCGGAGTTATGGTCTGGGGCGCCATAGCATATCATAGACGATCTCAATTGCTACGAATTGTGGGCAATCTGAACAGCAACCGGTATATCCGTGAAGTTCTACAGCCCGAAGCTGTTCCCTTCCTTCAAAGCTTGCCAGGCGCTGTATTTCAACAGGACAATGCCCGCCCTCATACTGCTCGGATTGTTAAATCCTTCTTTGCAGCGCAGCAGGTACAGCTTCTTCCTTGGCCTGCGTGTTCCCCGGATATGTCGCCAATTGAACATGTGTGGGATGTCATTGGTCGGCGTCTTGCTCGTGATCCTCGTCCTGTTGCGTCTGCAGACGAACTTTGGGTACGCGTACAAACGATATGGAATGCTCTTCCTCAGTCAGACATTCAAACTTTGTTTGACTCCATGCCACGTCGTGTAGCAGCACTTATTGCGGCGCGTGGTGGCCACACAAAATACTGATTCTGATCTCTTGTTCTTGTTTGTTTGCTTTGAACATTTAATCATTTATTTGTACCCCTCCCACTCAACTGTGTATTAAATTGCATTCAATTATGACGATTCCTTCTTGGTGTTGCAATTTTCACAAACGTGAGTGTATATTCTTTTTATGCTCATTATATATTTTGCTATATATATATTATATATTTTGCTATATATATTTAAAAATAATGCACGTTGAAATAATGCATAAAACATTTGGTTGCACTATCCTGTTATTTCAAAATCGATGTCGATACAAAAGTGAAACGAATACAAAATTCAGGATTGAGGCTAATAATTTGTGTGCTTCATAAGCAGAGCTCATTTTCATAATGAACTTATTCTCGTTGCATTTATCATAATTCCAAGAATACATTTCATTTTTAGAAATGTGATATGTTGTATTCAATCGCATGCCTATTTTAAAGGTAAAATTAGAGAAGTTTTGCATTATCTCAATACATACGTTTTAGAAAAGTCCGTTCCGAGCTTCAAATTCATTCTAGCCAAAATATAATATGCTGTTTCCACTACAAAAGTTTCAAAGACTAAAATCGAAAACTTTTGGATAATATTTTAATATAATTTTTTATTTAAAATTGTTATGAACCTCAGAAGTGCCATTTCCGCCAATCCATTAAAGATTATTATGTGTCTTCAATGGATTTCAAGTATCACTTCCGATTGGCCAGTTTAACATACAGTTTAATCATCTTGAAATGAAGAACTTTTTAGAACTTTTTTTTTGTCTTCTGATGGTTGCACGAGTCGCCATAGACACTGGCTGCTACTAAGCGGTGGTCAGTTTATTATGGATGCATCTAATAGGTGGACTACCTTGCCTCCTATGAAGGGAGGGATAGTTACAAGTTGCACAAGCCATTAGACCGAAAACACAACCATGCCATTTCTCCGGGATTCGAGCCCCGTCCCTTTGTTATCGCAGTCGGCTCGCGTAACCACTATACCGTCTGGGCGGTAACTTTGGAAAGTTGATATAAGAATTACTGCTTATGAAAAATTCATTACACACATACACATGAAGAAAGAGAGACGTTATTATAAAAATAGATAAAATGTGGTGTGGGGAACTGTAATTCGTACTTATTCACTGAAAATTCACTATCGAATTTTTGGACCGAAAACACAGCCTCGCTTACCTATGTATATAAGTTGGCGGGAGGTAAAAATGGTTTGTATTTAGGATACAAACAACAAAAATTTTGTAAATCCATACTACCAGCTAATTCAGCTGCTCAGAACCCAGAAGAGAAACAAACTGCAATATTGATTATGACAATTATCCAAGATTATTAATAAACGAAATAGAGAGTTCTAATCTGGTACTTCAAAATAGGCACTTCAAGATCATAGCGACCTCCCCTCAGTTTTTGCTTTAATAACGTCTATTGTCAAAAGACCAGAGAGAAAATTAATAGATTTTTAGCAGACAATTAGAGGATTCAACCTTTTTTTCAGCAACAGTGATTTCAATGGTTATGAGGCATGGTTTGATTGGAAAAGTGAATTTGGAGTACTTACTGTAAAGTAACAGACTACAGCAAAGATTGTAACCACTCGGTCACTGCTGGGCTAGAGATTCGTGATGTAATCCAAAGCTCTTTCTTTTTTTCAAAGTACTGTTTCATTGCAATCTCGTCTTTTCTTTCTTAACATTTTTACACAACACATGTAATCGATCTTTGAAACTATTCTGCCCTGCTTTATAAATTGAATTTCATTTTACTATAGAAGTGCGTTTTTCGACCATTTTTAAGCAGCTTATCGCATGCGTGGACAGACAAAAAATATCATGATGAAGATCTGAATTTATAGTTTTTCAATCGCTTAGTTTGTTAATTAATAACAAACGGAAAAAATTTGAAAGAAAAATTAAATATTTTACGTTTTGTCGAATGACAACACGCTGATACATTACTTAAAGTTACAAAAATATGTTAATAAAGATAACAAAATAATAATAAAGGAATAATGAAGATAAAAAAAAGATTTAAAAACATATATTAATAAACATAAAAATATTTCATTTCGAGTTGTGGCAACATATTTCTTTTAAGCCGCTGAGTTTGTTGATTAAATTTGAAATATTGACCGCTTGCGCTTCCAGCTGCTTAAAAAAGACATTATTATATATATATATATAATATTTTAATCGATCAAGCTAAAGTAATTTCACTGGTTCAGATAGTAATTAATATCATAACTGAAATGAATTTGCCTTTAAAGAGTTCGTTAGCTAATAACAGAATAAATTTGAAACAAATTATTCTTATGTTTTCCGGAACAAAAATACACTCGCCTCGTGGAAGACAAAAATGTTCCAATTTGGGAAGTGGCAACACATTTTTATTAAATTGCTGAGTTTGGTTAGTTTCGAAAGGCAAATAAATATATTGCGTTTTTCCGATTGGCAATATAATGTTTTTCATGACGCTGATTTTTTAATCGAAATTTCCTTAAATTCGCATAAAATAGGAAATGAATAAAAAAATAAATTCGAAGTTAAAAATTCGGGCTTTGAGGTACACATGTTCGGATGCTTACTATGTTGCTTAAAATTTGATAGCTCTAGGTACCGCCATTTTTTCGCCATGCGAGGAATATACTTGCATGTATACGTACATACGTACAAATTATTTGCTATTTCCTAGAAAAAAAAAACATAGAGACGTATAGAGCTATGGCCATCGGCCGAGCCGTAAAAGCCGGAGAAAACTGGTAGTTCGGTTCGGCTTTCGAGTCCTGGCAAATGGGCAGCCTGCATGGGTTTTTTTTTTTTTTTTTTTTGTTGTTGTTTTGTTTTCCGCGTGGTTTCCGGTGGTAATCTTGTCTTATATTTTTACAAGGTACGATGATAATTGACCGAGATATTTGGTATTTAATTCGGGTATCACGTTTAGCGTACATGAACGGCAGACTGAAATACTTGCATTTGCATGTAGCTCAAAGTAAAATATCAGTTTTTAAAAAGGTTTCTGCTTTTAATAAATTATTTGACAAGCATTTCTGTGAAGATTACTGTAAAAAATATTGATCAATGCAATTTTTTTTCAAAGTGGAGATTTTTATTTTCAGTATCTTACAGAATTCGTGTTCTAGAAAACACTGGCAAGCTTCAATATTGGCATACAGCAGTTTCGTAATATTATTTACATTAATTAAAAATTAAAAATATTCATACTTTAATGACATTTATGATTCAAAAGTAATAGAACTTAGTGAGATTATAAATAATATAATTATGAACTTAATGAGAGTAACAATAAGGTATTTTTGGACTTTGGAAACATAAAAATTACTTCGTATGAAAATTCTTTCGGTATACGAAATGTAAAAAAAAAAATCATAAATTTTAGACATAAATAAGCCAGAATACCACTGACTGCCATTTAAGGATTGAAAAATCAGTCTCGAATTATTAAATGACCCCTCTAGGCAAGCTGGAAATGACATCAAATATCCAAAATTTGTTGTTGTTGTTAATTAATGCTTACTTGTCTGACCTATAGCCCTCGAAATTCCTCGTGGCAAGGGGCGCAAGATTACGGCTGCCGTTGGCAACAGCCTTGAACGCCTTACATGTGACAGTGCCACTTAGCTCAGGTCCGCCCCCAATTTTGATGGAGAACACCCTGGGGGACGGGTCCGAAGGTCTACCACCCTTCTTTCCCTGCTCGAGAGGACTCGACTCGAGAGAACTTTCGACCCGCAACGTATTCGGAGTGTCCCCATTCCGCACGGACACTATACATTTACAAACATCCATGCCTATTACAAGATTGGATGTTGAAATGATATATAATTTTTGATTGGCGTGTTCTGTTTTTCATACTTTCCATTTATCAATACTTTTATACTACGTATTTTGTTTTGGGGCTCAATAAAATTTGAGAATATTTCGTTGTTTCTAATTCTAACTTTCTTATATGTTTCTGCCGACTTATATTTAACAGACAGCCATTCGTGCCGTATATTCGTGTTGCATTATTTTACTTCTTACTTTTTACATTTTTTCCGTCTCATTTATTTTACTTTCATATTTCAGTATGAGTTTCCCGTTCTAATTACCTTATGCTGCATTTTAAAGAAGGAAGCTGAAATTCTAATGCTTACAGAAAATGACGAATTTCTTTTTGAATCAATATACTGGAATTATGAAACAGTTTCTTCCTTCTTTCTGCGTGCCTTCGTGGTGTAACGGTAGCCCATTAGCACACTTTCAGGGGTTCCAGGTTCGAGTCCCGGCAAAGGCATTGCTCATTTTTCACGTCTCCTGCTTCAAAATAATCTAATTTTTCTGCAAAATAACTAACACTCATTCTAAGTCAAGCTTTAATCGTCCTCTAAGAGTCCTAAAGATGACATATCATCTTGCAAAATTTTATACGAATTTATTTTTTTGCATTCATAGTTTAACAAATACGACACCTAGAATGGGATAAATAATAACTGAGGCTTACATATAATTAGAAAAATATTTATAGATACTGTTAGGCTTTCGGGAGGAGGAAGCGTAAGAAATGAACTGTAGAGTTGAAGGGATTCTATCAACGGATATTCCAGTTGGTAGCTATACATGATAACCATTTATGCCATGAAAGCAGTCATGAAGGTATTCAATAATTCCTTATAGTCTCCTCTAGTTAAAGCATAAATTATTATAAAAAATGCAACTATTATACATTATAGGATAAACTCCTCATTTATTTTACTAATATTCCATCAATTTCTATTAAGTAAAATATATTTCTTTTGAGTTTTCAGTAAACTTAGACGAAACAAGATGTTCAGTAATTTATAACGCTGTAAAATCTTCGTCTATAAAACAATGCAGATTTTGTCAGTTTCAAAAAGGAAATTTAAGGCCATGATGAAAAATGTTGTCTCGTCTTTTTAATAATTCAGTAATTAGTGAAATTTAATATTTCATTTTGTATATTAATTAGTGAAATTTAATATAGCTTTTGGATTAACTTCGTTAACTCTAGAATTTTAAAAGGAAATTTCTTTGAAGCGTCTCATAATGTTAAAACACTTTTTTATTCTTATAGTTCTTAGCTTCTTTTCAGTCCATAACTTCTAATGAATTGCTTCTTTGAATTTGCATATGTATAACTGATGAAAATAGAACAATTTCTGGAAAACGAATTCATCAAACCTATTTAATTACGATGCATAGGATATGTTTTAAAATAAATCTTATGCTTTGAGAGAGATATTGTAGTGTCATTGGGATTTTTCTGAATGCAGGAGATATGAAAAATGAGCAATGCCCTCACCGGGACTCAAACCTGGACCTCTGAAATACGTGCCGAGTGTGCTAACTGTTATACTACGAAGGCATACAGAAAGGAGGAAGAAAATGCCTTATAATATTAAATAGCAAAAGAGAAAACACTAGATTTTTTGTGCATATATTTTTGACTACAATCATACAGAAAGGAAGTGTTATAAGAGCAGTAAACATACTTACCATTCTTAATGGAAAATGCACTTGCCCGAGTGATGTCTGCCGTGTTTTTCGAGAACACGGTATGCTCTTGGATGCATAACATATAAACAAAATCATATCATATGAGAACAAATATTTTTATTATCAATTTCTGTGTAAAATAGCTTTTACAGAACACCATTTATCAGTAAGCGTACATGGTGTCTGCTAAGTCCCCGAACCCCCGATTTGAGTATCACAGAGGGAAATGTCGGGACAACTTTCAGTTTACTTATTTAATATATACTATAGTTGAACACTTACATATACAAATTATACAGCCAGTGGATGATATGCTTCTCCATGTACTCTTTGATTTGCCACAGAGCATCTGAGTGTTATCTTTCGAAAGGCTTGCTCCACATTTTCGTGCAATTCTTCATCTGTCTTGTATCGACGGCGAAAGACATACATCTGAAATGAGTTGTTTGGCACAGAAACGAGTTGTTTCTCTTTGAATGAGTTGTTTGGCATTGAAATGAGCTATTTGGCATCCCGCAATGAGTTGTCTAGCACTGAAAGTTCCAGGTTTCGTGTGGGCCATTTTAATGGAGATGAAGACGCTGGAGGCAATCCAGCAGTTTAGAAAACGTCCATCAAAAAATCATAGGCATGAACCAAATTGGCTAGAAGATACTTCTGTTGTACTCACACACGATCCATAGTTCCTTTCTCTTGCAGGTGAGGTATTAATCACGTTTACATGTGTAAATAAGAATGTTCATTCACATGTTCATCAAAAATTATGTCTGAAAGTGAAAGTAATGTTGGAAATAAGACAACAGCTAATACCACAACAATACCACAGGGGGAAATTGCACTGACAGTATTCGCTGTGGCACTCAAACCTATGGGTACGGAGACTGCCTGGACATCCTGTATGACCATGGCCTCCGTTAGATGATAAACCTGCTGCTGATGGATTCAAAAGTGGCTTTTAGACTTGTCTATTATGTTTCGTAACATACTCACCAAGGCTATGCAACTCTGATGAGTCTCATCAATTGAAATACAGAGTATCCAAAATAATGTTACTTTCTTTTAACGTTAAAAACAAGGTAGCTAAATTAAAGGTACTCGAAGCGGCAATGATCATGTTATCATGTTCAGTATTTGTGAGCGCATGCAAACATTATGTTGCATTTCATCTCTGTCGCCAGGCCGCGGGCATCAGCATGCACTAAATAGTACACATAAGCATGCGCTTATTTTCAAGCGAGGTAAGCAAGTTTTAAAGTATTATTAGAAAACTGATAATGTTGAAGTGTGACTGCGAGATGCACGGCGAGAGCCTGTTAACCATTGATAATAACTAGATGTCCTCATTCATCATCAACTGAACTGAGGTTGCGCAGACGATAGAAGGCAGATTATGGTACTCCATCACACTCACTCACTTTTAACAGTAACGAGACAAGTCTGAGGAGGAAACAACTGCATGCGATTTGAAGTAAACAACAACGGATGAAATTATAGATTTTCCGGGATCAAAATTGAGGATGATTTCAAGAACTCTGTTTGGGAGACGATGAAAGTGAAAGTAAGGATAAAAGTGCTAAGCTTATAATGTATTTCTCCCGCCTTCTGAGCATGTCTTCGTGGTATACTGGTCAGTACGCTTGGCGCGTATTCTAGAGATCCGTGGTTCGTGCCCTGGAAAGGGCATGTTTCATCTCTCCTGCTTTAAAAAAATACCTAATGTCTCTACAGTAGCGCCCGAACTAAAAAGTAGTGGATGATGGTTGTCCACCACTAGAATTTTTGGATTGGGTCTTCTAATCCCCAGTCGCCCTTTAAAAGGGGGAGTATACAAGGTATTTCTCCCCCTTCTGGGCATGCCTTCGTGGTGTAGTTGTCAGCACACTCAACGCATATTCGAAAGACCCGTGGATCAAATCCCGGCGAGGGCATTGTTCATTTTTCATGACTCCCGTTTCGAAGTATCCTAATGTCTCTACAAGCTAATGAGATAACAAAAGTTAAATTCTTGCAACTTCATTAAGAAAGTAAGTTGTCAACATTCTTGGATAACTGTGTATTATCACTGAAGATAATTACATTAATCTGATAATTTTTGGCAATTTGCATTATCCAGTTTAATGACTTTTTATCGACATCTCTGGAGGCTTTGCGAAAGAATGCAAGCATGAAATTTAACAAAGACCTCACTGTAGAAGAAATCAAAATCTCTTATTAGTTTATCCCGCATTTTTTCAAAGACGTTCGAACTAATACAAAAGACTGGGTGGATGAAAGATTCCATTTTTTTACATATATATGAAACGAAGCGTAAGAAGTTGCTTTTGGGCCCATAATTCATTCACTCAAGGCAGAATCGTCTTCCGAAAAAGAGGTTAAGAAAAAAAAGGAATCTAAAATGAAATATCATCTCAAAGCCTATTTATCAGACCTGCCCGAAGCATAAAATAGATGACCATATTTTTATACAGATGAATCCCGCCGGAGGAAAATGAGAATAAAAATACACAGATTGCACAGTGGACGCTCTAACATAGTTAGTTTCAGAAAAATCCCTTGAATAATTCATTGTTATCGGAGTCCAGGAGAGTGCGGGTCTAATCAATTATAGACTGTCAACCAGAAAAGGAGGGGGGGATAATGATATTTACAAGCGCCTGGTTTTTTCCAGGAAACTGAAGGAAATAGATTTAGGAGTTGGGAATTTAACTCATATTATAGGGATATTAATGTCAGATTTTAGTTAGAGGGAAGATTTTTCAGGCAAATTGGGATGCAATAGGGTCATAACACATTTATGTGAAAGCAATTTCTTTTAAAGCATAAGTTTGCTAAAAATATATGTGATTGCTTACACCTATCACAGATAATCTTTTAAAATGCTGGTTTTCTAGCTTTTTGAAAGTTCAGTTATGCTACTTCACGTTTCCGAAAGCCGTATTGTTTCCTTTATCTCGGTTAAGGAAACTTGAAGAAGATTATCGTTTTCTTGAAAAAAAGACAAAGAAATTTAATGTGTCGAGATCATTAGATTTTTAGGTGCAGAGAAGAAATCAAGAAATCGATTTTGTTTTGCCAGGATTCGAACCAAGGTTCCCCCAACTGCCTGCTGGACATACTAATCAGCCACTGCTTAAATTCGACTATACATATTTATAAGCAATTTACGGGAACCGGACCCACATAGCCCTGGATCCGAGATTTCTCAATTTTTAAGTGAAATCTTTATTCCTGTCGGAGCCATGACATTTATTATTAAATGAGTTTAATTTATTAATTTTTGATTTATTTCGTTACAATTTATTCTATTCCTTTATTTTTCTTTGTTTTCTTGACGGCTTTCTTTAAGGTTCCAGTAATTAGGGATTAAACTCTAATAATCACTTACACGCGAGAGCGCGTACGAAAAAATTCCTCAAATTCTTCCCCATTTAAAGGGCGAGTGGGGAGAGACATGAGAGCTAGTCGACGAAATCATGGTGTTGACGATTTATCGACTACTATAATTTGTTTTAACTACCACAACAAACATTATTAGTAGCAGATTTTACGGTAATTAGAAACGTGAGTTAGCGACTGATCTTTTCACGGGATTCGAACCATGAATCTCCCATTTGCCATTTAGACGTTCTACCCACGTGCAAGGGAATGGGGTATTTGGTTCAATATTTGACATTAAACAGTAAACGTTAGCCATTGAAAATTCATTTTGCACAGTGCTTGAGGGAGCAAAGCTAAAATTAACTGCAAGAGTGCCTTACCGGCTTAGAACTGTTTTACGGAATATTAAAAATTACGGAGTTTAAGCAATCAAGTATGTTGTGTGAGATTTTCCTCTCTCATCCCCACATACTTTCGTAATATATTAGTTAGTCCAATGAGTAATCTAAAGATCCGGGGTCAGAATCCCGGAGAGGGCATTGCATATTTTCGAAGTTTCTTGCTTCGATAAACCTTGTAGACTCATTAGTTTTTTTTTCTTTTTTAATGATGCTGAAGATGTGAAAAATGTGGAATGCCTTCGCCAGGATTCGAACTTCCGACGTCCAGTGTGCTTCCAGTTACTCCACGAAGGCACGCGGAAAGGAGAGAGAAAATACCTTATAACCTAATGACTCTGTAAGTATCGAATTTCAAGTCTTTGGTATCAGTCAAAGCGGGAAGCAATCTTCAATATATGACAGTGTGTCAGATGATATAAAATCAACTTTTTTCTAAAAATACGCGTGACAAACTTGGAATAGATTATTTCGATTCTTTCTTTTTAAGACATTTCGGAGCAGTATTCTAACGCAGGATAAAACGTAAGTTACACTTGATCATTCTGGATTGAGAAAATCTTAACTCAATAGTATATTGGATACAGTACATAAGGATATATTTCATTATGTTTCAAAACAATCATCCAATAGCTGTGAACTTCTATTTTAATATTCGGTTGGTTATTCAGCTCCTTGCCATTAGGAATCTATTTCATTGTTGTTGAGCCATCGTGTAACCGTTGCTTCATTTTTACATAGTTGGGAAATAATTGTCTACCAAGAAATTAATTCTTATGCAATTTTTGAGACTATTACTTTGTGACTGCCGTGAATCATTTCAAGTAGCTCTTCCTTCTAAGATATCAGCTTGAGCACGGGTACGAATTAATTCATTTCATATTACACTCCTCAAAAGTGAAATTGCAGCACCAAGAAAGAATGGGCGTAGCGTCATGCAAATTGCAGGAGCGAGAGTTGTGAGGTGGATATGCAAATGATAAAAGTTGTGCACTCATTGGATCACTTGGTACGCATATACGGGCTATAAAGTTCAGCCGCTTTTCCTTCTCATAAACAACATCTAAAGGTTTACGGAACATTGGCAACTTTAGAAGAAGCATAGAAAATGCCTCTGAGACGTCGGCGAGCTCAATACCATCAGTTAAAGACCGTATTATCGAACTCCATGAACTTGGTTTGTCCCTGCGCCTGTAGTAGCCACCTGTGTTGGGCACAACGTGAGTACCATCCAACGTTGTGTCATACAATAGTACAATAGATTCAGGAAGGTGTACGTGCACGTCGAAGAGGAAGTGGTGCGCAAAGGTGCACTTCAGAACCACAAACCAACGTATTCGGCGGTCAACTATTGAAGCCCCTTTCTCCACCTTACGTGATATCTGAAGCCGGTTGCCTCCAGGAGCAGGTAGATCTGTGTCCACCCGAAATATACGCAACAGATTGCAAATACACTTGCGTTCACGGGTACCAGCCAGAGGGGTACCATTGACTGCTGAACACAAGACTAGACGCCTGATGTGGTGTCAGCGACATAGTGCGTGGACCATCGAATGGCATCAGGTTTTGTTCACGCATGAATCTTGTTTCTGTCTGTGGAGGAAAGACGGCCGTCGACGGATATGGCGGAGACTCAGAGAACACGAAACAGCCCATTTAGCCATGCGTCGCACCGTCCTGCAACGGGTATTATGGTTAGGGGTGGTATAATGTTTTATCACAAGACGCCCCTGGTAAACATTAACGGCAGTTTGACAGTGGACTGCAACTTCACGCAAGTTGTGGAGCCTGTTGTTCTGTCCTTGTTGCAGGGCGCACCCAACATAGTATTTCAGGAAGTCAATGCCAAGCCGCGTGCCGTACGGCGTACTCTTAACAGCCTGACCGAGTTGACATCCTACAGTGGCTGACAGCCTCTCCAGATCTGAATCCCATCGAACACCTGTGGGATGTCATTGAACGTGACATTAACCGAGGACCACGGCCGCAAACCCTGAATGATCTGCGTACAGCAATGAACTCATTCATAGCATTCATCGTCGGATTGTGGCCTGTATCGCTGCCCGAGGTGGGCACATTTAATACTGAATAAATTGGTTTATAATGATTTATGTGTCTATTTTTGTAATCATTTGCATATCTACCTCACAACTCTCGATCCTGCAATTTGCATGACGCTACGATTATTCTTTCTTGGTGTTACAATTTCACTTTTTAATGAGTGTAATTACTGTGGGGAAAATTGTTTCAGTTTATGAACATTTCAGTTGACAAATAGCTTTCAAGAACGAATGAAAATCGTATATCAAATTTCACTGTATGGTCTATTGGAGTACTTGCAGTTGCTTCAAGTTCCACACATCGTTGCATCCAGTACTGGAATGTCACTTTTGGAATCTGTAATAAACTGGGCATTGTATCGTTTTAGGTGGTTTAAACTGTTTGAAATCATTCCCCCACAGAACCAACTAGGCAAAAGAAAGCAGAAAGACACGAAGGATTTGGAAAAAGAAGCAACTATGACATGCGAAGAATATGATATTAGTCAAGGGAATCGGAGATGCGACATCATGTGAAATGGTGCAAAGATGCTTTAACTCCTTTCGCATTGCTACATGAAATAAGTTGCCTCAGGATCTCTTAATCCACAAAGAACAATCCTTTAATCACCGAAATATTTACTTTTCTTTCCAACGAAGTACTTAAAAATTTGGGATCAAGTTCTCTTCATAATGCAACTCATTGACGAAACAAAAAATTAACAAATTGACAAAGCAAAATATCAATATATTCCTCATAAGACAATATGTTATTCAATAGAAACAGAGCCTACCAGCGGCCAACAGGTAAAGCTGCTGAACACTGGTAGTTCGGTCCGACGTTCGGATCTCGTGAACAGGGTGGTTGCATGGGCGGTTTTCTGATTTACACCATGTATAACGTGTATATGAGCCATGTTTCCTTAGACAGTTTTCCAAGAAGGCATCATTCCCCTTAGGCAGATAGCTCTTATGCTTTGCCGTAATCAAATAAACCAAACCAATAGAAAAGGATGGAAGTACAAGAATATCTAGCCTTTAAGTAAAAGATGTTTTCTAGAAATGAGAGAAACAATAAAGGAATAAACATAAAACATTCAAGTTTAAGGAGTGACTTGTCAATATAGAACATGTAGAATGTGACTTGAAATTCCATGAGAAAGAAAAGTCAGAGGACTATGTCCGTCAATTACTTTACAAAAATTAATATTTGACAAAGTAAAATAAGGATTTTAACTGATGTTCAAAAAGCTGATTTTTAAAATGTCATCCCAATTAGTCAGGGATTAATTAAAATTTAAATATTCTATAAAATCGTACATAAAGGCTAATTTTACGACAATAGAACTTTCGAGAAGTTCCCAAGCGTAATCCTTTCCATTTCATTAATATAATCCTCAACGTATAATATGTATATTTTTTAACCTTACTTCATGAGATCGTTTTATCTCCATAAACAGGAAATGAGATTTTGGTAAATACGAATTTAAAAACATTTGTTTTAAGTCAGGAGAGTTTCAAGCGTCGTTTGAAAAATGCATCTTCCGTCATTTCATCGCGTTCCGGTAAAGATAAAGTTTCTCTAACAGCGTTTTATTCTCCGTAATAAATCTTCTAAGATTGATGAGATATTAATATAACACGCATTTTTATCACAACGAAAATGAACCGCTAAGTTTTTCACTACAAGAGCCATAATTAAGATTTAAATCACGTTTTAATATAAAAGTTGCAATAAAATAAAAATAATGCCGAAGCAAATTTTGCAAGAATTAAGTAGAATTAATACTTAATAAGTTAAATCTCGAAGCAAAGCGGGTTTTATTATTTTTGTGGATTTATATCTTATAGAAGATATAAGATTTATCATTTTCGAGCGTAATTAACTTATTCGAGGAAATTAAAAAATTCTGTGCAAAGTTTCCGTTGTGTACTGCTCGAAAAAAAGATTATGCCGGTTGGTGAAGTTGCTTTTGCATTTGAAATAGTTTGAAAAATGTGGAGCTTAAATCTTTCCTAAGTATATTTCTACTTTATCATGTTGCTGTGTAATAATTTGTGATATAGTTTATCTAGGTATAATACCTTAGAATTCTAACTTCTTAATATTTATTATTTCCGATTAAGTATGAATTAAACATGATTTTTTTAAAGTGTGACTATAGTTTTAACGTTAAATTTCAGGAAATAAATTGTTTAATGTGTAAAGTTTCTCCCATTTATCTAATAATTAACTGTGGAGGAACCTAGAGAACTGCTAAGCGAATAATCGCTTAAGTCCAGAAACAGAAACGTAACACTCAATGAAGGTTAATTACCCTTTATTGTTCAAACTAAAGGTGTACAGTCAGTCCCTTTCTCAGAAAGTACAACAAAGCCACCACTTGGGCTTAAACTCAAAAATATAAAAAATAAGAACTTAACTAATGACTAACTAAAGAGATCTAGCCGAAGCTAAGGCAATTCTAAGTAGTTGGTCCCTAAATATCGAATTAGCTAGTGAAGCTATCAAGAGCCCCTAATACGGCCTAGCGTAGTAACAGCTTAGAGAGATGTGGTCAAAAGACAAAGGTGCGTTAATCAGACACTCTGCTTCTTTCTCTCGAAGTCAGTGGAACTTCGGCTTAAATACTGTCTACTACTCATCTGCATTTAACGCAATTCTAAAAACACATTCTAGTAAGGAATTTGTAAGCTTAAATTAGGACAGATAGGAAAGGAGCTTAAAAATAACTCTTATAAACTTAGGATAAACCTTACAAATATTTTATAATCAGAGATAGAAATGATGTTTGAAGGAAAAAATTGTACGATTGGCACGTGTATAAGGAACGTGTTAATACCAAATAAAGTTTGTTCTAAGATGATGATGATGATGATGTGGATGAGAACAGTGACGTTAAAGATGGGTGGTGGTGATGGTGATGACGACAACGACGATAACAATAATAACAACAGCAATAATAATAGTAATAATCAATTTCAGAAGCAACAGCTGTTGTAGTTAAGAGGCTAACACGTCGAGCTAGATACTGGAAGATCCGTGCTTCGACTCCCGGCGAAAGCACAAATGAATTTGCATGCTTTCTATCCCAAAACGTTTGATATTCTCTAAATTATCGCCTGAAATAAAGCGTAAGGAAAGATAATTGTCGCTATCTGAATTTGGTTGGTTAGATTTTGTAACTTTCCCCATTCACTTTAGAAATGAGGGAAGAGTGCGAAGGAATTATCGCAATGCCCCTTGCGTCCTCCTGTGGTGGAAGTGGTGAGCATTTTCAGCTAAGAGTTTTGGAATATCTTTTGGGTCGAATCCTTGCGAGTATTAAGTTGGACGGAAATTTCTTTATCCTTACTGCGTGCCTTCTTGATATAATTAGAACCAAGTTTGGCTAACATCGGGAGAGCCGAAGTTCGAATTCCAGTAAGCGAACTGCTGATTTTTGTTTATGTTTTCTATTTCGAAATAAACCTGGCGACTTTACAAAAATGATTTCCTCTACTTTCTATTCTAAAATGTTTTGGGTGAAGGTTTGAAAGAAGATAATAGCGAGCATCAAATGCATTATTAGGCGGGAAACAAACAATTGTTCTAAAATATGCAATATGCTTGTTAGAAACATCTTTTATTATTTGCTTTAAGGGTTACGAGAACCATCAATTATATACTGTAACTTATACTATCATAAAATGTAACTTTTTGCATGTCTTTTAGGAAAATGTAAATGACATATTATTTCAAAAATTCAAACGATATATTATTTTTAACAATGTGTTATTGAAATATTTTATTCAGAAGTATGTACTTTGGTAATAGAGCGTTGTTCAGTTGGTATCTTCTTTCAGTTTGAAAGATAAACAGCTCGTGCTAGTGGAGGAAACTACCACTGAAAACTAGCATTCTGCCAGGCCATATGAATGGTGTAATAGCATTAGGCAAAATAAATCTGATGTATTTTTAAATGTGGTTCAATTTCTAAAACACAGTATTGCAATATCATGCGTGTCCGATTGGGTGTTTCTTAATGAACATTTTCATCTAACGCTCCGCTACTTATTAATACGGGACAGGAAACCACGAAATAAGCAGCTGCACCATCAGGACGACTTATCAGCTCAATTGCTTATCCACTACCTGCTATTTATTATAAATGTTTCAATATTTACAGAATAAGGATAATATTACATAATTTGGTTATATAATAATATCAATAACATAACAATAATATCAATAATGTAGCAATAACATATTGGAAACATAATAGATGTTTCTAGTTACATTGTAAGATCTCGCTGACCCAACTTGTCAGAAACTGGGATAGCTATTGCTACTATGTGTGAATTTACACAGAAACGTGAGAAGGGGTTGAAGCCCGTTTATTTTATCTTTAAAGTGACAAAGGCGTCCACTTGACGCTCACAAACTGCGCCAACTCGGCGGTTTTAACTAAAGTAGAATGTAAAACTGAAAGTAATAACTAGATGAACAAATATCAAAGCACTACCGACGAAGCTCTGAGATCCTAAACTAACCGCTTTTTTAATTACCGCTGAGATTCAGCAAGATTACTGATTAAACAATTGAAACTAGCACTTCTGCAAAGCTAGGCACACAGGCCGACACGCGCCGATCTAAAATCTACCGAGCAACCTCACTATCGTGACTTCAAAGCAAGACTCTTAAACTCTGGTTTCGTCTACTATTTAATTCAACTAGCTTCCGCTAAATTTGAATAAACAGCGCATGGTACTACAATTTACATACTCCGGCACGGGCATTTCTAGGGGAAATGAAGACTAAACAGGAAAGATAACTTAAATTTAAAATAAATGTTAGTTAAAATAAATATAAACCCTGCAACATTTTGGTAATATAACAATTACTTTTGAATAAGTAAATACATAATAATACTTTATTACGTAGTTATATGATAAAGTAACGGTATTTATGCTGCCTCTAAGTTGTTGCAGTTTATTAATAAATAGGTTATTAGATTTTGGAGCTTTTGTCTAATGATGTTACTTATTAATACAGTGCCACTTCTCATTAGATACCACTTCCTTAAGATGACCACCACTAAAAGAGACCAGTTTGTTTTTGAGAACATAAAGAAACATTGCCAACAAACGTACTGAAGTATCGATATCGTCTCTCTCTGGTAACCACCACTACAGAAGATTAAAATCAACTAGAACCATGAGTGGTCACCTTACAGAGAGATCATTGAATTTATACTTTCGAACATGTTACTTGATAATTTAATGTATTATTTAAATGCAACATTTAGAAATCTTTTTTATTCATATTGCTTTCAAGCATTTAATTTTCTACATTACTGCATTATTATTTTTTGTTGCATTACATCGGTAATAAAGTGAAATAACTGTTTAAAACTTACTAATTTTTAATTAATTAAGCCCTATTTTTGAAAGCAAATTGCATTATTGGTGCGCGGAAGGAGATCTCTTATATTACATTGCAGTCATTTAGCAAGATACACCAGCTTACACATTTTACATAACATAAAATTTAAGTATCGAAAAAAATCGTATTCTTTTCTTTAATAAAACAAATAAAACAAAGAGAGAGAGAGCGATCACAATACATTTCATATGCATATATTCCTCAAGCCATGATTTGTTAAACAGGGAAAAACATGATGTCATGGGAACAGAAATACGCTTGTCAAATAATATGTTTATCGCTTTGCCCGTATAGCCATATTTATCGAATCACATATCTCCTTGTAAACGATATTTATACGTTGACAGTGTGCAGAAGGAATCTAAAAAATTCATGGCGTCAAGGCGTTACATCTTTATGAAAGTAGATTCAAAAAAGCACGACAGTTTAATATCCTTGCTGTAGCTTTATGATTTGTTTATTTTTCTGTTGTCAGAAATGGATTGATAAAATGATGTACGGTGTAATGTTTAAGACAGTCGATGTAATTTGCAAGTACATTTATTTTTAAGAAATGCATTTCGACTGAGCAGTAAATTATGTACGAGTCCAGAACCTGGCATGCTGGTATGGGTGTCATTGGACCCCGACCACCTCTTGTTTGCATAGCCATTAAATTTTGGACAGCCGCCGTTACATTTCTGACATGCGAAGTGCCCTATTTGCAAGGACAGCATGACACTACCTTTCAACAAAATAATGCACGACCGCATATTGCTCATGCTGTCCTGATCTGTCTCACTCTGTAGACTGCTGCCCTAACAGATAATGTACGATTGCTGCCCTGGTCATCAAGTTCTCCAAATCTTTCACCCATTGAGAACATATCACCATGGCGAAAGGTATGTAAGCCACTGCGATTGATGAAATCTAGCATAGAGGTAAAACCGCATGGAAAGAAATATCCATATCTATCGTCCAAATTCGGTTCGATTCAAAGTCCAATCGGATTACCACCGTTCTGAAAGAGGTGGCAGCTCTGTATACCGAATTATGCACGTTATATACTCCAAATTAACTGCAAATTTAATCATGTCTTCCTTCCATTACACTGCACATGTACAATAATAACATTCTGTTACTTGCTTTCTTTCCTTATGTAGCGATTTTAATGACCAATACTGTAGTAGGAATATGCAAAACGTTTTTATGAAAGATTGTCAGTGACTTACGTCACGCTACACAAGACACGAAAACCAGATTTCCTTTTCAATAACAGCGGCAGAAAATTTCTCTATGATGTGAACTATTCGATTTGTAAACAGTAACAGCAAAAGGATGTTGGACCGACACGGCGTAGAACAAACACCGGCATGCAACCGATACTTTTGTACCAATGACGAATTCACCTTTCAACATGGGTTTTAGCATGTTGGCTGTTGAGTTCTCCTTTATATGCTTGGACTTGTATCAAAAATAATAAATAACATTTTAGTTTGAATGCGTGCAGCTTGTTTAAAAATAATGTGACTATTTCAAGATCACTGAGAGTTAAATTTCTGTTGGGGGACTCGGTTGAACAAAGAATGCAATCATGTTCTCTAATTCTAAGGGACTAAATGCAAGGTCCTCTTCAGTGTTCTTTTAAAAAAGTCCTAAATAACACTGTTCACTGTTCGAATTAACGAAAGTAGAAGTGTGCTCTGCAAGCCTCTTTTTTTAAGAGCGATTTTGATGCTTCCGCTTAAGGAATGAAACTGAAGCAAGGGAAACAACTTTTATTATTAGTGCAAAGGTATAGAAGAAGATATATTTTAATATATCTTGTTGCGTTACTTATCTCAAAATAAATGTTGCTTATTTTCATCAACCTTAATTTGCTTGCCCAACTATCGTCAAGCTACTTTTGGTAATTATTTTTGTATTTAATTAAAAGATTTCGCAATTTTCGCTTTTATTAATTTCTTACACACAAACGGTGCTTACTTGACCGTCATAATATTCGATCTGAAAGCCTTTCATCTGGACTATAAGTCTAGATTTTCATGATAGAAGACTTTTTGTAAAATTCCCAATGGTTACTAATATCCATTCCTCTTCCACTAATTTCCAGAGTACCATCAAACGTGGACGGTTGAAGCTTAGAAAGAGCTCTTTTCAAAATTCCAAAGCCTCAATAGTTCATAGGTGAAACATCTAGGAAATTTGCAAAAATATGTTGAAAATGTATGTATGCAATATCTATATCAGTCTTCATTTTTCATGGTATAGAGTTTGATTTTCCTTGGTAGCATAAACTAGTTCCAAACTACTAACAGATTTAAAGCTAATTATTGTTTGGTCTGAAGTAACAGCGGAGTCATAAAAAGTTTAAAACAATCTTTCAGTTAAAAAAGAGCTTCAATATAAATGCATATCTCGTGTTAAAATAATCAACCACTACTTGTGGCGATGCAACTTAAAGTAAAAGTCAGATTGAAATTTAAAATTATGCCTAGTAGTCAAAGACCACACAACTGATTTTAACTCTAAGTTGGTCCAGAACTTCTTAGTGTAACAATAAAATTATGCAACACTAACAAAAAGGCGAAAAATTACAATCTTGTCAGAGCTGATGATACCTAGGAACGTGCTCTCCAGAGGCTCTGTCTTACAGTCCAAAGCCCTTGACTTAAATGCTCTCTAACTGATTTACATTTCTGGTGAGGAAACGGAAAAGGAGAAAATATTAATTAACCATAATAACTGGTTAATTAATATTATAATAAAGCTGCAAAGGAACATACTGGTATTTTTGGAAGTATGACTCGTTACCCGCCTTCATGAAGTTTCACTTTTTGAAAGTACTTAGGATAAGGGAATGGAATTTCTGCTGTAAATGTCGGACGTAAAACTTCCTCTTGACTGTATATTGAGTTGGTTTTTTAACAATTTTTTCCATTCTTCATAATTTTAATTTTGCATTACAAGAGAATCCTACAACATTCATAAATCCTTTACTGAATCCTTCTTTGCATTGACTGAACCAGATTTGGACATTTTTTTTTCTCTTCGGTTTCGTAAGAAATAGACCTCTTTTTTTGTTGCAGTCGTTATGCAAATCCACGCTTCATCAATTGTTCTAATGTAATTTCCATGTATCTCCTGCTAAATAGTTTTCATGCAGGGTTCTATCAATTATTCTGCATTGAACCACATGCGTCGCAAAAGCTGGTGAAGGTAATGTTTTTTTTGCTTTTAATTGTATACCTTGATTTATTAGTTTATTTATTGTCGCTACAGATATAGTTAAAGCCTTTGGAATTGATTTCTGCGTTGGCGAATTTTCTCTTCTTGCCAACGATTTGGCTTTAAGAACATTAGAAAGAGTGCGTACCTTTTTCGAATATACGAGTCTTCTTTCCAAGAAGAAATAACGACTGACGGTTTTTCCTTTTCCGATTAATAATGTTCCTTATTTTGCTCTTAGAAATTTTAAGATCATGCATTTCACCAAGTGTTTAAATTACATAGAATATTTATTTCGGAAACATAGCTGTAACTAGGAGGTTTAGCGCCTGGGGGCGACTGAAGATCTCTCACCCCTCTCCTGTTTACCAAGAGTAGCAAATATTTCATTCTAAAAATTCGCAACATAAATTTGGCGCCCAATGGAAGCTGCGCGCGGGGACATATGTCCCCTCTTGCGCTCCTCTAACTACGCCCCTGTTCGGAGAGCGCAAAAGCATATCCTTCTATCCGCAGCTTGTCTACATGCGTCATTTTGAGAGAAGGATAAATTTCAAAATAGCAGACTAAATTAATCATTTCAAATAATAAAGAAAGCTGTTGTCAGAAATGCGTACTAGAGTGCGAGAGTAATATCCAATACCGCCCCATATCATAACACCCGGTGCAGGACCAGTGTCGCGGTGCATAATGCAGCTGTTCAGCATCCTCTCTCCACGGTGTCTCCAGACTCGAATCCGACCATCGTGGTGCTGCAGACAGAAGCGTGACTCGTCAATAAAGACAATTTCATACCATTCTGCCGTCCACATCCTTCTTTCATCGCATCATTGGCGGCGGAGACGTCTGTGGTTCTGCGTCAAGGGTAGACGAAGCAATGCACGTCTTGCGGTTAGACTACGCTGCTGTAAACGGCAGCGTCGAATGGTACGCGCAGACATTGGATGATGCGTTACAGACTGAATGTGCTGTGGTATGGTTCATGATGTGACTGCGCGATCCGTCACTGCCATGCGCACAATGTTCCTGTCATCATGTGAAGTTGTGCACTGAGGTGTATGCGATCGAACACATCGGTCCGTCGTACCCTCCTGCATCCAACGGTCACATATCCGCATTACAGTTGTTTGGTTTCGTCCAACATGACTACCAATTTCCCTGAAATATAATCTATACTCTTCGGTAGGCCGCTATCCTTCCTGTGTCGAACTCGAATACTTGATCCAACGATGATCGCTGTTTACTACGAGGCATAATTGATCGCTTTTTTGAAAAGAATGCAAGAAATTGCCGAACTTGAAATCGTCGAAAACTCAAGCCTTAAATAGTGCTTTGAAGTGAAGCCACAGGCGCGCGCGATGTGCGTCTGCGCCGAAATTCTAATCATTTGCATATCTCACCTCAGCTAATGCATGTTGTACATTTCATGTTATTTGCATGCTTCCTTCAGGGTGTTGCATTTACTGTGGCCAGCAGTGTAAACATTCCGTGTAAAGGATTGTGTAAATAGCAACATATGCTGAATTTGGGACTGTAAAAGTCCCGCGTGTGCAGATAAATACATCCGATATTCCCTTAGGGTCATTGCTTGGTAATCGTTAGATCGCATCGGACAATGTTGGAATGGGAATAAAGACTTTTGGTGTTTTCTTTTTTACGAAAACCAGTATAAACTTCAGTACCAAGTACGTATTCAGAACAGTCTCGAGTATGTACACAAAAAATTAAAGAAAGGAAGAAAGAAAAATTTGAAAGGTTTCAGATTTTAAATTACGTTAAAAGGGGCGTTTTTTAAACATTTTGTATGTTACCTTTATTTATTAAATATCATGTTCTTCGCACTTAAAACCATAAAATTCAGTTCAAGAGAAATATCGCAAAATAATTTTAAATTGAGCATATCTTTAGAATTTCAGATACACAGGCTCATGCGCTGGAGATAAAAATCTTTTTTCTGTACAACGTTGCCATTGCTGCATTCGAAATTCTTGAGTTTGTTAATCAAAAATTCGTTAAAGTTTTACAAAATATGAAATCGATATTAAAACAAATTCCAAATTTCAAATTTGGGCTTATAGATGCCCATATTCGCAGTAGGATTACGTCATTCAAAATTGGATGGCTCTAAGTACCGTTGTTTTATCACAATGTGAGTAACATACATACATTTACGCAGCCTCTTCATTCTTTAATTTCCTCAAATATAATACAGGGCGATAATATTTGGTTGCAACAATTTGAAAAGTGAAACAAACACTCAGAGTGATTTGACGCAAAATCGCAAAACGAAAACCATAGTTCATCAGGGAGAAAGCCCCTTTGGACTAAAAAGGGGGACAATTCTATATCTCCCGTACTACTGGGCTGATTGACGAAATTCAAATTGCATTTTTCATGTCTCGAAAGCGCGGTTTAGAATATATATTAGATTTATAATAACGTTGTTCTAATATAGGCATTTTGGCATAAAATGCGCCTTTTTCTGAAATGACATGCCAATGCTTTCCATATTTCCATTCTACGACTCAAATTATGCATAAATATTAACTTTTGTACAACTTGGTGCGAAATTTACAGAGAAATTTATCTTGGCGAAATTCTTAATTTATGGCAACCTACATACTTTCTTTTTTTTTCATTGATGCACAAGCGGAAAAAAGTACAGCGTTCATTCTTTCAAATAATTTTAACATTGTAAAGTGCGTAAAACCAATTTTCTTTATTAAAGCTTATAATAAATAAGGTAAATTTCAAAATGCGCCATTATGTAAATGTACGTATATCTAAGAAAAATTGAATAAAAAAAACTTCAATTTTTTTGCAGATGTGCCTAGAAATACATCTACTTTAAGGTGATGTTAAAATTTTTATGGGTTAAAATAATTTTTCGAAAAATTTATAAAAATATTTAAAAATGCAAATTTAAAAAATAAATCATAAAAAATGTGCGAATTATATTAGGATTAAGCCGTAATTTCGAATTCTGGAAGAACGAATCAAGTAAGTTTAATAAAAAATATATATTTATAAATATATATCAAATTCAATTTTTTAAATTTTTAATTTTTTAAAAACTACTCTTGCAATTTTTACAAAATTTGGCAGTGTGGCGTAATTTGAATCGTAGAATCGAAATATGGAAATAAATTGGCATGTCATTTCAGAAATAGGTCCGATTTTGTGTCAAAATACCTAAGATGGAACAATACTATATCTAATATATATCCTAAGTCGGCTCTCGAGACATGAAGAACGCAAGTTTAATTTCGTCAATCGACCCAGTAGAACGAGAGATATAGAACTGTACCACCTTTTGTTTTGTTTGTTTGTTTTTCGCAGTGTATATGTCTCGAGCACGCATTCGGAACATACTACATTTCGTTTCTTTATCATCATTTTGTTTCCTTAAATAGGGCAAATGTAATTTTTAAGCTCCTGAATTAAGAACTTATTCCGAAAAATTGGAGTACCGCTACACTTTGTGAATCATGGGAGAGACGTACAGAATCTTCGGCTTCCAGAACGATGGATAGACAGAAATTACCATTACCCCGCTAGATTTCTTCTTTCGCAGCTTGTCAAAAATAGAGTTTATTGTGAAAGATCACAAGAAGAGTATTTCACAAAAAGAATTTATTTTCTGCAGCTTTTTAAAATGAGTTTTATTGTGAAAGACCAACTGAAGAAAATAATTTCAGATAATAGTTTACCTTCTGCGAGTTGTCAAAATGAGTTTGTCGTGAAAGACCTGCTCAAGATGTCTCCAGCAGCTTGCCAAAAATGAGGTGTACTGTGAAAGACTTTCTCAATAAGATAATTTCAAATAAGTAATTCGTTTTCCGCATCTTGTAGAAAATGAGGTTTATCGTCAAAGTCCAACCCAAGAAGAAAATCTCACAAATGCAATTAGCAGGCTTTGTACCAGATGTTTTTGCCAGAGTATGGAACGAAAGTGAATATCGTTATGTTTGTTTGTCAATGACGCATGCACTGAAACTTTTAATGCTTTTGCGATAGTTTTTAGTGTCTGAATTAAACATAAGCACTTTCAATCCATTTCAGATGATGTCCCACCATATATTCTTTAACACCCTGTACATTTTTTATTGACAGTTATTAAAATGTTTACATTTTCAAATTAATAACCACCTTAAAATAATTATCACTAGTTACCTTGAACTAAAAAGAATGAGCTTTGTAGACAAACTTTATTAACATTCTAAATATGAAATGTTCTTTAAGAGGAAAATGCCTGCAGCGCAGTGTGGCTAAGAACACTATTCTACCAAAATTAAACATGAACAACTGTTGCCATTCACACAAACTCAGTAGAAAAATAAAACATGTTGCCATTAAAAAGATTTTTAAATGATAACATAAAATCAAATACTGAGAAAATAAATAAGGCAAAAGAGAAAAAGGAAATGCAGATGTTAAATATACATCCAAACAAACAAACAAAAAAAGAATATCGTGACATATCGTGAATTAGTTGTGTTTTTATTTAAGCAATAAAATAAAAAAGTAAAAACAAAATATTAAGAATTGCATTTACTGCTTTTAAGTCGTTTGATTTGTTGATCTGTAACACAAGGACTAAATTTGGAAGTATGAAATCATCTGAAATCTTATACTTTCCCAAATTACAACAGACTGGCGAGATTAAAATAAAAGTATGTTATTTTTGACAGTGGGAATACATTACTTTGCTATAAGTCAGCTTGTTGATTACATTTGAAAGATAAAAAACAAAAAATCATAAAAAAATCTGAAAGATTTCAGATTTTAAATTACGTCCAAAGGCGCGTTTTTTTAACGTTTCGTGTGCTACCTTTTTTTATTAAATATCATGTACTACGTACTCAAACCATAAAATTCAGTTCAAAATCAATATCGCAAAATCATTTTAAAATGAACATATCTTTAGAATTTCCGTAAGTCTCGTGCGCTGGAGATAAAATTTTTTTTTTTTTCCGTACAGTGTTGCCATTGCTCGCTTTGAAATCATTTAGTTTGTTAATCAGAAATTCGTTGAAATGTTACAAAACATAAAATCGATAATAAAGCAAATTTCAAATTCAAAATTAGGGCTTCCAGATGCCCATATTCGCAGTAGGATTACGTCATTCAAAATTCGATGGCTCTAGGTTTTATCACAATGCGAGAAACATGCATGCATTTATACAGATTTTTCATTTTTTAAAATTTAATGCAGAGCGATAACATTTAGTGGCAACAATTTGAAAAGTGATACGCCGTTTTTGTGTTTCCGACGCAAAATCGCAAAACGAAAGTAATAGTCCTTCGGGACTAAATCCCTTTGGACTAATAAATATGTTACACACTGTCGAACTGCAACATGCTTTTGATGCATAAGATAAAATTATTTTATTTTGAGCATTTGCAACACATCGCTTTTAAATCCCTGAGCGTGTTAACCAAAATTGATTAAAATTCACACAAAAGATGGAACAAATCAACACAAATTCGAAATTTAAGGTTCGGGCTTCGAGGTGCATATGGTCGGCTGGAGGACTATAAGTGTACTAAATTGTGTGGGTCTATGTGTCGCCGTTTTCTCATAATGCGGAGAACATACACATACATTATACGATAATAAATAGTCCATATATGTGTATCTCTGTATTCTACGCAATTAGCACTGAATTTTGTAAATTTGAATATTAGTTTAACTTGAATATAATGCGACTAAATAATTAACCATGATAATAAGAAAAAGTCTAAAAGGGTTCATATTTTAACGATCGCCCCGAAATGGTTTTTAAGGATTTTTATACTCTCGCTGAACTCGCAGTCTGCCAATCTGCTGTTATACTCACTCCTGCTAACCCTTTTTATTTTTTTCTGTCTCTTGGCTTTATTATAAAGCATCTTTTTCTTCGCACTTACACAATATGTAATGTAACAACAAAATCCCTAAAAGATAGCGTACTTTAGTATTTCCGATATACAGTCTTGTGTCTTGGAGATAAAAAATGTTCTATTCCGTACAATGTTACAACTGCTCCCTTTCAAATTGTCGAGTTTGTTAATCAAAAATTCATTGATTTTGTACAAAATATGAAATAAATATAATAAAATACGTAACATCATTCTATAAAAATATTGAATATTTTTAATTAGATAGATCATGAATTAAATCCACCTTTATTATTTAAATCAATCTAATTCAAAAGTAAGAAACGAATATTTTTGAGAATTGCATCTATTGCTTTAAATAACTTAGTATATTAATCCCCAACAGACAGATTCAATTTGAAAGATAAATCTCTTATATTTTGCCGAATGGCAACAGCCTCGAAAGAAAAGTGAAACGATGAATTTATTGTGTTTCGATGCAAAATCCCATTTCGAGACTAGAAGCAATTTTGCGTTAATAATTTACTAAAATAATTAGTAACAATAAATAAATAATAAAGAAAGAAAATCTTTCAGATTTTAAATTACGTCCAAAGGGGCGTTTTTTAACATTTTGTGTGTTACCGTTATTTATTAAATATCATGTTCTTCGCACTTAAACCATAAAATTCACTTCAACAGCAATATCGCAAAATAATCTTAAAATAAGTATATCTTTAGAATTTCTCATACACAGTTCCTCGCGCTTAGATAAGAAGGTTTTTTTCTCTGTACAGTGTTGCCATTGCTCGCTTTTAAATCGTCTGAGTTTGTTCATCAAAAATTCGTTAAAGTTTTACAAAATATGAAATATATAATAAAAAAATTCCAAATTTGGGCTTCCAGATGCGCATATTGGGGTGGAAACGTGCGTTATTCAAAATTGGATGACTCTAGGTACCGTTGTTTTATCACATTTGTAGAAATATACATACATTTATGCAGATTCTTCATTATTCAATTTCTTTAAATATAATACAAGGTTGCAATATTTTGTGGCAACAGTTTGAAAAGTGATTCAGACGTTTAATGTTTCCGACGCAAAATCGCAAAACGAAAACAATAGTCCTTCGGGGACAAAGCCCCTTTGGACTATTAATTTATTATTAATAATTAATTATTAATTATCAACAATCATAATTAATTATCATTGCTATTGTCATCATTACTAATTAATAACAATTAATAATGAATAATACTAATTAATAATAATAAATATATTTAATAATTAATGATAATAATTGAATATATCACGACTTTATACCTTACACTTTGTCTTGGTGGGCCTAGTGAGTGCTTGCCAACTAGGTCATGCTCCTAGGTTTTCTTGCTATTGATGGCCAGTTGGCAGAAAGGTCAACAACCTGCGGAACCACAACCATATGTCGGTCCTGCAGGTCAGTTAGGCATTCATTCATAACAAAAGTTACACAAGTCAAAAACATTTGAGTACAGTGATATTTCCAAGTCATTCCTAAAAAGAAATTTGTAAGGAATATTTCAAGTATAAATTGTTGTTACAAATTCGTGCACAGATAGATGATGTTAGTACAATTGCAATATATGTAAAACTGTTGTATTTTTCTGTGTAATGTGACGCAAAAAAATTTAAAGACAGAAACTATGCTAGAAAAGTAATAATACAGGGTCAAGTCCATTTAACATTGAGTAAATAGGTATCTCAGTTATTGGCAAAAAATCCCCAGAAGTCGCCAAACCTGGCATCCATTCGGCGACATTTTGTCTTGTCCATGTATTACCGTAATACGTACTGTAACTGAATAAATGTAACTGATTACTATATTAGCTGCAACTGTAAGTCGACCCTCATATTGCTTTCCAGTAATTTCGAGAAGCAGAAAGTACAAGAAATATCTCGGAGGCCGATCGGGAACTATTTAAGGCCGGAGAGAGCATTCGCTGTCGGTTATTGTTTAATTGTTATTGTTGCGAGGTATTAGTTCAGCGTGAACTGAGATAGCTTTGGGTTGGCGTTCTCTTTAGATGCGCTTTACATTGCGTTGTGTTTAACGTTAATAGTAGTTTAAGGGTAACTACTGATTGTCCTTTGTGATACCGTAAACACCTGCACGAGCATTTCTGTGAAAAAAGTTCCCGAACTTTAAAGTGTTTCTTTTGATAAAATACGTTTTATTAATCTGTCGTCGGACCTGTGTGCATTCAATCTATTACGAACCCGTACACACACAACATTATTATAAAGTGCAATTTAAATATACAGAATGTTTACAGAGAAATTCTTCTACAGCTGCAAAACTTCCATTAGTAGGACAGTAATTAAAGGG